>CAVNYN010220277.1:0-61720 GCA_963692815.1 Nyctanthes arbor-tristis
TCTCACATCTAAGGTGCAAAGATTGACCTCGATGCATGTCAAATTGGGAATGCCTCATGACCTCTGGTTCGGTCGTGGAAAACCACCCTTTGGTGGTTGGTTGAGATCTTAAGGAAGAAAGTGAGAGTAACCGCTCATGCTTATTTTGGCCGATTGCTCTTATCCTTCCTTATTAGAGAGGGGCCTCTTTAGGGAGCGGGGCTTAGTTTTTATTTATTTCAAAAGGGGGAGTGAGGGGGGGAGATACGGAAGATTGGTCCGCTCCTAAGGTAAGGAGTCTTCCTTTCGACCCAAGAAAAAAGTATAATTGAGACAAAAATACTGGTATTTTATAACATATAGTTAATATGCCAAAAAAAGTAATATTTAAAAATGAAAAAAATTAATATTAGTTTAGGAAATGAACGACAAGTTATAAATTTATTTTTGCAAATCTAGGTATTAACGCGTTGTAACATTTTGAGTACTTTCTCTACGTTAATAGTAGCATCTCAGAAATAATAATTAGTTTTAACATTCAACTATAAGTAATCGGTGAATAAATCTCATAACTGGATGACTAGTCGAGATATTTTATAAGAATTTGAAGACATTTTGTTTGTTTAATGATTACTCGAATATATGTCAATTACCTCATATGTTACGGAAAATTACTAAAAGAACGACTAAACTTAATCGGATAGTAAATTTTGAGACTGAAAAGATACTTAAAGTAAAAATGTGGTGTTTTACTAGTATAATCGAAAATGCAAGGACTTAATTATAGAGTACAATAGGTAAAGGGGTTTACCAAGAAAAAAAGGGAAAAATCTAAGACACTTGTATCCAATGGGCATTTCCCACATGAATTGAATCTATAACATACACATGGCGTTTTGATTTATTATGAAGGATTCTTATACCTCCAATTGGACTAATTGTTATTGGACAATTGTAAAGTATCTTGGACAAGTGGGAGCCTTCTGATGGGTGAAACTCAAAGACTTTAGAAAACAAGTAGGAAAATTCGTCCATAAATTATGCATGGCTTTGAACACTACCAAAAGACCTTCAAAAGCCCTCTTTTATCTCTTCAAACAAGGCATATCTCATATACATATAGAACTCACATTCTAAAGGCTATTTTGCTTAGATAGACTAAGGAATTGAAGGTGTTTTACCACTCACTAACATTCACGCAACTTTAAAGATATAAGAAGCCAAGGTGAGTAATGCATTATTTTGATTTACTTGCATGCATAAGTTTCAAATAAGTTCCAAACTAAGGTATGTGTTTTGGATATTGTTAAAATGTTTTCTTGCATAAGATTTGCTAGAGTCCCTCTACCCATTTTGTATTGTTTGCTTTGATTTGATCCATGCTAAGTGCTATGGATTAATGAAAGATTGAAAATCCGAAAAAAGCTAACCGGAAATTATTATGAATCTATTGTGTTGCCATTATCATAATGGTATTTGAAAGGCAATAAGGCGTCATGGGTAGTTGGAACTTCTAGTATTTGAGCCCTATAATATATTCAAAAGGTTTGTGCACCTTAACGTTCTTAAGATCGTAACATGGAATGATTTTTATAACCCTTTAGTAAACTAAAATAATGTATTACTCACGGGGTATTTCATACTCACTTTGTATGTATTTAACCTTTTATAAATGATCCATCGAAGAATCCTTGAAAGGAAGGCCGAAGAGTCAAAGTTGTCTCACGATACAAGTCAAAATTTATTTAAGTTTCCATACCTATACTTATATGGGATCAATATAAAGAAGTCTTTTGCAAAAAGATTGGGAGTCCCATTTTCACATGTAAAGGCCTCCCAAGCTTGTCTTCGGTTATAATATATAAAGTGGCTTTTATTTAGTGTATGTCTTGTTCTTTCATATATATTAAACATGAAGAGTGATTCTCATAATATAGAATTAATTTAGCTTAAGTATGTAAATAAATTTTCTTCAACGCCATCTGGTCTAAGGAGTAAAACGTTATTGATTGACAAGGCTCGTCTTTCGCTAAAACAAGAGTTTGAAGTTTGGATTTAAAACGCTTTTGATGTTGATTACTAAAATATAATATCAAAATCCATGAAATAACGAGGGACGTGATACCCGTAACACGTCAAAGTTCAATGATGATTTGGTAACTTAAATGGTAAGTTTAGTGACTAATTAGTAACATATTAAAGTTTAATGATGAATTAATAACTTAAAGGTAAGTTCAGTGATCAATCAGTAACAACTTAAATAGTTTAATGGCCATATATGTATTTCACTTGCTATGTGGCGGAGTTGTTAAGCCACGTCACTTCACCGTTAAACTACGTCATCTCCTCTGTTAAATTTAACTAACAGATTTATTCTTAGTGATGAAATGGAAATGCTTTTATAAGTTCAGTGATGAATGAGTAACAAGTTTATAAGTTCAGTGATGAATAAGTAACAGGTTTATAAGTTTAGTGAGTAATGGGTAATGAGTTGAAGTTCAGTGATAGTTTAGAAACAAAAAGGTAAATTGAGTGACCAAAATGGTATTTAACTCTACCATATGCATAACATTGGGTGTAATAAAAAATAATAAGAATAATTTTTTAACGGAAAAAAGTAATAATAATTTGATTATTATAAAAAATTGTAAAATTAAATAAAAAAAGAGTTATATTTACAATTAATAAAGATATAATCTCTCTCTCTCTCTCTCTATATATATATATATATATATAATTCAAGAGTTGGTTGATACAATCAGACTAATTTTTTCCGCCTATTTTAGTTGGCACAATTAGAATTTAATGTACTGCTTCATTTTTTTATTAAATGTATTTCTTTTTTTTCCTCTCTCTTTTTTTTTGAGATTCCTAATTTAAATGATGCTATTTTTATTTTCTACAATTAACTTCCATATATGAAATGGTATGGTTGCCTATAATTGAAGAAATGTGTATAACTTTGCGTCCAGAGTCTGTTTTCAATCAATGACACTAACTTTTATTTTGAATTCAATTATTTAATTATATCTCATCTACATATACAATTATATCTCATCCACATATATAATTCAAGAGTTGGTGGACACAATTAGATTAATTTTTCTCACATATTTTGGTTGGCACTAGGGATGGTAAAATTGACTAGAAAACCCAAAACCCAATAAATCCTGCCCCGAACAGGGCGGGGATGGAGCACAACCCCGAATTACTAGAAGGGTGGGGATGCGTTTTGGCCGCCCCACCCCAAACGGCACTGAAACCGGGTTTTCAAAGTTATTTAATTTTTTTAAAAAAATAATTAGTGTATAACATCGCTACATGAAATTTATTTATTGATATTAATATATTAGCATATCGTAAGCTTTGACACAGTAAAAAAAGGGAAGTAACTAAACTAATTAAGAATTTTATACAATTAAAACAGTTTAATATATAATCACACAAAAAAAACCCTTTATGGAATGAAAAATTAGTAACACTATATTCAAATTAATAGCTTTGTCATAAACCCAAAAAAAAAAAAAAAACAAAAAAAGAAAAGAAAGAGAGAAAATAGATCATTCAGCAAAAGTAGTGTCACCTTGATTTGGTAGAGTCCCACATTGGTTTGTAGATATGAGCAAAAATAATTAATTTTCTGTAAAAGAACATTAGATGAAAGACTTCATTTTGTTTGGGCCGATGCAATAAAAATTTTTTAATAGTGTAATATTAGCCCAAATACAGTGGCTCTGTCCTATCCAAAATGGGGTGTTTAAAAAAAATATTAGGACGGAAATAGGGATTTTTTCCATCACCGCTCTGACCCCGACCCGTCCAGATTCAAACGAAGATCATGGCAGGGACAGAGTGGGAAAAACTAAAATGACGCTGGGTGCAGGGAAGTAAAACCCGACCCAACCCGCCGCACTGCTACCCCAGTTAGCACAATTACAATTTTAATATACTAACCTCATCAATCATCATGATGTCATTAATTCTTTCATTTTTTTATTTTTATTGAATGGATTTCTTTTTTCTCCTTTTTTTTTTCAGATTCCTAATTTAAATGACTTTATTTTTATTTTCTGCAATTAACTTCCATACAAAAAATCGTACGATTGCTGGTAATTGAAGAAAGGTACATAACTTTTGTGTCCGGAGTCTATTTTCAGCCCATGACACCAACTTTAATTTGAATTCAATTATTCAATTACATCTCATATATATATATATATATATATATGTATATGTATATATATAAACTTCAAGGGTTGGTGGTCACAATTGGGCTAATTTTTCGGCCTATTTTGCTTGGTAAAATTAGAATTCTAATGTGCTTACTTTATCATGATGTCATTAATCCCTTCATTTTTTTTAATTTTTATTGAATGGGTTTATTTTTTCTTCTAATCTTTTTTTTTTTTCAGATTCCTAAGTTGAATAACATTATTTTAATTTTCTGCAATTAACTTGCGTATGTTAAATGATACGGTTACCGGTAATTGAAGAAATGCACATAACTTTTGTGTTCGGATTTTTATCTTTTGGGGCAGCTAGACGAGAGTAATTGAACAAGTCGCTTTACCACTACTATTTTTGTTTTTTCCCCTCAAATTATGTTACATTTTCCGGTTCTCTGTCATTTTTTTACTTTACATTTTTTTAAAAATTGTTTTTGACATTTTTGTTGATTCCACCATTTGGAGTATGTTGACCTTTTGGGTAGCCTATTTATTCACGTTTTCAGATCGGAAGAGGTCGTGTAGGGTTCTTGGTTGCACTTGAATAAAAAGAATTGAGTTCTTTTTCTTGAGTTGAATCCTTCTATATAAGTTTTCGCTTGAGATTAGTTGAGCATAGGTTTTCATTCGAAAGATGTCGTTGATCCTTTCCTAAGTATGGTTGCCCTTCTTTATTTTTCTTAGTAATCATAGCATGCGTTGTTATTTTTCTATCTTGCAACGCACGAGTGAAAAATCTAGTTACAATTCAATTAATAATGTAAACTTTAGTGGAGCAGCAAAAGAGAAGGTAGATTGTCTAATTTCCTCGAGGGAAGGGACCCGGAACTTAAAGGCCCAGAAGAGGTATTAGTCCACAATTCGAAGAACATAGTCCAGCCTAGTTTTGAGCTAAACACTCAAACGTTAGTTACGCAATCTTCTTCTCTAAACCCTCACATGAAACCCTCCTCCAAAATGCCAAAACTCGCATTCAGTGGTGGAGCCAACTTTTTTTTTTTCCAGTGCGGTTACTATTTTGACCTTTTGATTTGTCGACTATGGGGTGGCATATTTTATTGATTAAAGTGATAGCTCGATATAGACTTGAAATGGTACAAGCATCAACTTAAAAAAATTTAGACACGAAAAGTAGATAATCGAACTAAATTAATTTGTATAAATATTCAAGTTAAAGTTTTCTTATCAAATCAACTATGCAATTAGAGGATGAGTGAATTAATATATATTAAAAATAATTAATAGTTTCTTAAAGAGAAATTATGATCAAGTAATCATAAAATTATTACATCTTATATCAATCTTTCATGAAGGGTAAAGAATTAGACTAAACCAAAAAAATACACGTGATCATCATGTCGAGATTAGAGAGAGAGAGAGAAAGAAAAAAAAAGGAAAAAAAAAGGCTACAGTTTGAAACCACTGGGCTGTTTAGAGCAAGTTTAATGTGGGGCCCCTCAAAATAGCATTTTACACTCTAAATTGCATACAATGTTTAAGTTCAATGAGGGGAAAAACCCAAATTTTGAGTTTTCCCCGTTATACTCAAATAATGTATGCAGTTTGAAGGGCAAAGTGCTATTTGAGAGGGGGGAAGGTAAATGAGGGGTAAATATACCCCTCATTACCCTTTTCCCCCATTGAGCTTGTCCCACAATAATATTCAACCAATTAAATTACGTCACACGTCCAACTTAAATATTTTTCCTCCAGTTTTTTCCCCTACACATTATTCGAAAATATGTTTTTTCCCTCTAATTTTTCCTCATTAGCTTTTTCCCCTACATTAAACTTGCTCTTAGTGGCATAGAATTGTTGTTAAGTAAGGATGAGTTTGTCTTTTTACACGTTTATTTCTCCTTCTTCTTCTCCTCTACTTAGACTCATTTTCCTTACAGGCAGCCCTCTTTACAATTACAGGCTTACTTTCATGGTGGATTGGCGGTTGAAACTTCTAGCAAGCTAAAATATTTCTTCCAAATTTCTGTACAGGGTCATTTGACCTTTCCCGTCCTTTAATAGCTCCACCCATGCCTGCAATCCCACTTTGTAGGAAATTAAGTAAATAGATAAAGCTAGTGAAGATTCTTGTTGCTTTGTCATGCTTTTGGGGTATCTATGTATGTTTTATGGCAAACAGGTTGTCATTTCCTTTTGATGGCCTCTGTTCAGCAATTTTTAGCCGGTGCTGCCACTTCAACTCGCTACCGCTTCATCGTCATGGCGATAATTTTTTTACTTATTCATCTTTTTAAGAGCATTGCTGATGCGGAGAAAGCGATGATATGGCACAAGACACGACATTAGCTTATCTAGACTGTTTTGACAATTTTTCGTAACTTTTGCATTCAGTGTCTAATTTTTGTCCATAATACCATTCCACAAAGCTCGCAACGAGATGAACAAGACTTGTGCTTTGCCACGACATATGATGGATTTTGGGCATTTGAGGTCGTCTAGAGTGTCAAAACTGCATTTTACTATATTTTTGTCATGTTTTTTGTATTTTCGTTATTTGCTTTGTAAGCCCTGCCCACTAAGAGACCGCTAGCCCGTCTAGGGTTTTTATTTATTTCATCTTATAGGTTTTTTCAGATTGATTGAGTTCGAATAAGAATTGAGTGTTTTCGATTTGCAATCTTATTTTGTGAATTGAGCGCGTTGTGGACTACGGTCTACATCAGTTGGTATCAGAGCATGAGCCATGGCGCCATGAGGAAGAGGCAGAAGACGTGTTTAGGCAAATTGGAGAGACAATATTGAGCAATTAAAACAACAGATGCAGTTGCTGACAGAGCAGATGGCAGGGTTAATAGAAATCGCTGGCTAGTTTTGGGGGGTTGCGGGTGCCCGTGCATCTGCAGTTGATCCTTCCCACTCTGGAGGGAAAACCGATGATGATAATATTGATTCTATTGATGTTGGTTCACATCAAGCGCGGAGGCACCATCAGAAAGTGGCCAGCGACTCTTGCCAATGGAAATCAGGGTTCAAGGTGGAAATCCCTAAATTCAGTAGAAGATTGAAAGCCGGTGAACCTTTAGATTGGCTTTGTGCCGTGGAAGAGATATTTGAGTTCAAAGAGTTCCCAGAAGATAAGAAGGTGTTATTAGTGGCGACATGTAGGGCGGCAGCAGTTGAAGGCGAGCTGTGAATAGAGAGGAAAAGCGAAAATCCGTGAGTGGAGTAAATTGAAGAAACACCTGAAGGAGGTCTTTCTTCTCTTCAGTTATTCATGTTCTCTTTACCAACGGCTACAAATCCTAAGACAGGAGTCTCAGGCTATCAATTCTTATGCAACGGAGTTCTTTCAATTGGTTATGCGGAATGATCTTGAGGAATCCGAGGACCCAATGGTGGCTAGGTTTATTGGTGGCTTACGCTTACCCTTTCAAGAGATGTTGAACGTGTTAGCCCTAGTTTCTGTTTCTAAAGCTCATCAATGGGCCTTGCAATTGGAGAAGCAACTGAACATCGCATGAATCAAGGTAAAGTGAACAACACTATTGGTGGTGGGCGTGGACAGCCGACGTTTCCATATTTTGGCACCTCTCAGTCCGTTAGCCCTTATAGGGGATGAGGTACAACAAACACTAATTATGGTTCCCGTGGGGGTGGATTGAATGTAGGAGGTAGAGGTGGTGGTGGTTTGCATTGCTATGGACATGATGGCATGGGTCATCGACATTCCAAGTGTCCTATGGAAAACCACAATCAGGATCGTCCTGGTTTGTTGTTGGAAGATGGGATGGAAGAGTCAGCTTCTATCATCCTAGAAACTGGCGTTGCAAATAAGGCCATTCAAGAAGAGGATACTGGTCCATTGTTGGCGGTTCGGGGTTCTTGTCTTACACCGAAAAAAGCATCGGAAAATGTGCAGCGTCATAATATATTCCAGTCAACCTGCACGTTGGAGGAATGGTTTGCAAATTTATCATAAATGGGGAAGCTGCGAAAATGTCATCTCTTCTGAGGCTGTGGCTAAGCTTGGTCTAACACAAGAGGCACACCTGCATCCCTATACACTGGCGTAGCTTAAGAAAGTTACTGACATTACAGTGGGCTTTCAAGTGCTTGTTATATTATCTATTGGTGTTTTTTATAAAGATAAAATTTTATATGATGTTATTCCCATAGATGTATGTTATATATTATTGGGTAGATCATGGCAGTATGATAGGGATGCTATACATGACGGTCATGCCAACATATATAGTTTTATGTTCTTCAGAGTAAAGGTTGTTTTACAACCCTCAAAGGAGTCCCCTTCTTCTTCTAATGGGGCCAGTAACTACCTTCTAACCTGAAGGTTATTTGAACAGGAGATGTGGTCTGCTAGAGTGGTTTATCTATTAGTACAGACATAAGTGACTTCGAATGACATGTCAGAACTTCATTCTTGAGCTGTTACCATGCTTGAAGAATTCTCTGATAAGTTTCCAGATGAGTTACCGGATGGACTGCCTCCTCTACGTGACATCCATCATTAGATTGATCTTGTTCCTGGGGCTTCTCTACCTAACCGACCACACTACATGATGAGTCTAGTAGAATATGAGGAGTTGCACAGACAGGTTGAGGAATTGTTGGCTAACGGGTATGTGCAGGAAAGTCTTAGCCCATGTGTTGTTCCTAATTTGTTGGTCCCAAAAAATATGGCAGCTTGCGAATGTGTGTCGATAGCCAGGCAATCAACTGTATTACAGTGACGTATTGGTTTTCTATTCCACGGTTCGATGATTTACTTGACCAGTTGGGTGGTTCTACTGTATTCACCAAACTCGATTTGAAAAGTGGTTATCACCAGATTCGGATTCGACCAAGAGATGAGTGGAAAACAACATTTAAGACTCGTAAAGGGTTGCTTGAGTAGCTGGTGATGCCTTTTGGGCTTTCTAATGTGCCTAACACCTTTATACATGTCATGAATAAAACCCTGCAGCCTTTTATTGTTTAGTGCGTGGTTATTTATTTTGATGACATACTTGTGTACAGTCGATAAGTTGATGAACATGTGCAACATTTGCGGGATGTTTTCCCTATTTTACGAAGAGATTCATTTTTTGCAATCAAAATAAAATGTGTCTTTTTTTTACTGATTGGGTTTTGTTCTTGGGGTACATTGTTTTAACAATGGGAGTGGAGGTCGATTCCGCTAACGTTGAGGCGATCCATCAGTGGCCCGACCTGGTACCCTGACTGAAGTGAGGAGTTTTCATGGACTGGCATCTTTTTATTGATGTTTTATACCCCATTTCAGTTCTGTGATGGCTCCATTGACAGACTGCATGAAAAGGTCGGTTTTTCAGTGGACAGATGAAGCAAAGCAGGCTTTCCTTGCTATTAAGGAACACCTAATGTCTGCCTCTATTCTTGTTCTTCCGGACTTTAGCAAGCCTTTCGCCTTGCGTTGTGACGCTTCGAAAGTGGGTATTGGTGCAGTACTTAGCCAGGATGGTCGTCCAGTAGCTTATTTCAGCTAAAAATTAACAGGTGCTTGTGGTCGTTTTAATACTTATAATGTTGAGTTATATGCAGTAGTTCAAGCTGTTAGGCACTGGAGGCATTATCTTTTCTAGTGTGAGTTCATTTTTTATAGTGATCATGAGTCATTAAAGCATTTGTCCACTTAAGATTCTGTTTCTGCTCGCCATGCCTCTTGGATATCTTACCTGTAGTAGTTTACCTTTGTTCTTAAACATCAATCTGGTGCAGTGAATAGGGTGGCAGATATGCTAAGCCGATGGCACAGTTTGTTGGGTCGCATGCAATTTTCAGTTCCAGGTTTTGACACTTTTGCAGAACTTTATAGCTCTGATGTGTATTTTGGCCCTATTTTGCAAGCAGTTCGAACAAGACAGAGTTCCCAATTTGTTTTGGAGAGGAATTTTTGTTCAAAGGTGTCCAGTTATGCGTTCTTGATTGCAATCTGCGTTTGAAAATAGTTTTTGAATATCATCGGGAGGGCCATGTCAGACGTGACTTGTCACGCCACCACCTTTACTAATTTATTATTATTGTTTATATTCAAGAGTAGAAGCTTTTGAGTTTTAATTTCATTTGTTTGGGCAAATTGTGGGGACTGGACTTACGAAACAAATAGTTTGCATGACTTTATTTAAATTTAAAAAGGTTCAAAGAATTCCAAGGGTTAGATAGATATTTCATTTATTAACTTAGCTAAGCAAAAGTTTTTCCATTGACATACTTATCGATGCAAAACGTACTAGACTCAAGTATAGTTCTTAGGTACATTTATAGCTAAAATATATCTTATGACTCTAAAGATGTGTCTCCTTCTACATGCAAAATCTACTTTCATCCACGAGCATACTCCGGTCCTTGGCTTGCTTGGCTAATATCTTACTTCCATTATCTACAAAATGGTAGAAAATAGGGGAGTGAGTATAACATACTCAGTGAGTAACAAAATACCTTGATTCGCCTTTCGTTTAAGAAATGCATTTTTAAAGAAAACCATGCAACGTCCCAAAGCCATTGAATGAACGAAAGAGCCCTATCACTAATTAACTACTACCCGTGGTGCGCATATGATTCAATATCAATTCAAGAGGGCCAAGAACAGATTGCATGGCCATAATATCACAAAGAATACCACATAGCTAAAATGACCAAGACCACCTAGTAAGGTCATATTCCACAAAGCAATTCAAAACGGGTAGGGTGTTAACTAATGATACCATTGCAACTAACCATTTTCTTTACATAATGACAATGGACCAAATTCCCAATTCCTTTCTACAATGCCAATGCATTAAAAATCTATGCATGTCTTTAGAAAACATTACATGAAATGGAACCAAAGTGTCGGTTACTCACCTTTTTGCCACAAAGAATCTTTAAACAATTTTTGATGGAAGATACTTTTAAAACTTTGATATTTTACAAGCAAAGTGTCTTATTTAAGTGGGGGTTTTTATATATATATGGAGAGGGCTTTATTCTTAATGCAAAGAGAGTGTTTTGGGGAGTTTTATTTAGTGTTTTATGGCCTTGTTAATTTTTAGACTAATTTTTGGTGTTTTGGCCCCTTTTATAGATGTTTAGAATTAATTGTTGTTAGATGTTAATTGGAATCCACTAACATGAAAAGTGCCAAGTGTCTTGATAAGCTTATAAAACTAACACATTTCAACATGTGAGGATGCCAAGTGTCTTCATAAACTTACAAACTAGCACACGTATTAACCTTGACAATTTAAAAAGAACAAGTATTTCCTACTTTTGACAAATTAAGCAACACGTATTTAGGGAATAATTTTGCTAATCCTTATTCATTTATTTGAGTAAAAATTTTCAATGCTAGTATATAAATGATGAAAACTTCAAGTACTTATTCCTATAGTTGTCAAAGTGATTATCATATTGCTTAATTTATTGTTATATTTTTACGGGATGTTACAATCTCCTCTCCTTTAATGAATTTCATCCTCGAAATTCGATAACTTTTATTTTCATAAACATAATGTTATTGATACTGTTTTCAAAGGCATCATATTTGACTTAGGGGAATAGGGATTATACTTGTAATATCCTGGACTAAGGTAATACTCCTCCAGTAGAATTGTTCTATTTGGATTTATTAGGACAATTTCTGATCACATGTCCTTCTTATCTGCACCTGTAGCATATTCTCGGTCGTTTCTCACATGGTCTATTATGCCATTTATTACATATTGGGCACTTGATTGCAGTTTTTGATTCTTCTTTTGAGTTGAATCTTTTAGCGTTTGACTGATTTTTAAACTTTTCTCGGTCTCGGTTATTTCAGTTGTCCCCATTTGGGTTAGGTTCTCGAAGTTCTCTAGCTCTAGTGATTTTGACTTCAACTTGTTCTGCTACTAGGGCCCACTCCACAATAGCTGCAAAATTTAAGCTTGCATTGATTGACATTAACACATCTCTGGCTAATTCAGTTTTTAATCCTTCTATAAATCGATTAATTTTCAATTCCGGGGTCCTCAACATGTGAGTTGCAAATCTAGATAATTCTTCAAACTTTTGGACATATTCGGTCACAGTCATTTGTTTTTGCCTCAAATGAATAAACTCATTTAATTTCTGGTTTCTCGCTGTTGAAGAGAAATACTTATTGCGGAATTTTTCACAAAAATCTTCCCAAGTTAACTCTTCAGTTTCTCCCATGCTAATTAAAATGTCCTACCTAGCCTGCACTTCCCCCTAGCATGAAAGTCGCACAATTCACTTTTTCATGATTGGGGATATGTGCATAAGAGAACATCCTTTGCATAGTTCGAATCCAATTCTCAGCTTCAATTGAATCCTTGGCTTCCTCAAAGATTGGAGGTTTAAGTCGATGGAATCGTTCCGTCGCATTATCTCTTTCCTCCCTCTAATGTGATGATTCCCCATTCAAATTTTGTTGAAGAAGTAACTCAATTTGACGGGCTTGAGGATTTGCCAGCTGAGTTAATCGTTCTATGATGTGGTTGGTATTCTCGTCTTGAGACATGTTTCTTTACTTGTTTATGAATTTTAAGGTATGGCTTAAAATCTAGTACTATAGACTTACTTAGTAATTTAATTCTTATGCAACCATGTTGGTGAAATTAACACATGTAAGTATAAAATGCTTCAACTATACAATGCTTCATAAAATAGGTTATTCAACATCAAGCTTTAACGAATCTATCAATAATGGGGGAAATTTAATCATTTTAATAATAAAGTGCACAAAACCAAAACTTATTTTATATACAAATGGATTTCATTATGAAACCAAGGCTCAAAGAAACTATAAATCAATGGTGAATTTATGTTATCATTAATGGATTGTGTTCAAGAAATATTAAAGTTTAGTTTTAATACAAAATAGCCAAGTGAAACTTCTTTAATCCAAATAAGAGGTAATTATATAAAAAAGAATGGAGTTTGAAACTAAAAAAACTTAAAATAATTTATGGGGCCATTCGGAACAATTCAAAAATCTAGGGACTTTGGATTAAGTTTTCAGAAATCTGATTTTTGGGGTGTATGCGGCCGTATGCTACCACCGTGCAGCTGCATCTAGCTTCGAAATTTTTTTCTGTTTCCCGCGGGTCTACTGCAGAAAGCTTACTGAGGTTACCAGAGGGCAGGTGCGGCCGCACCAATCTTGGGTCTCGCTAGTGGCGCTATCTACCCGTGTTTAAATTGTATTTATATTGCTTTGTGGTACTATGGCCTTGCTGTATTGTCTTGGCCATTTGTACATTTTTAGCGTATGACTTCTGGGTAGAGGCTAAACTAGTGATGTGCCCGAGCTTTGTATCTTTGTCATCTGTTGATCTCCCTTGCATTGTTTTGCTTGGATCAATGCATATTGTTATTCACTGAGTACTCTGTATTCACCCCCTATCTTCTACAATTCTGTAGGTATTAAATTAAAGCTATGTGGCCAGATCGTCCCAAAGATGGAGGAGATACATGTATGTGATCGAGACTTCGGTATGTGGCCGATGTTTCATTGTGGGTAGCCCATAGAACATTTAATTATCAGAGTGCGCAAACCACATAAAATTTAATTACTTTTGAATTGTATTTGTAAAGTCTCATCCTCGATTTGGGATTTGAAATACATATTTAAATGCTTCCACTATTTTTAAAATTGGGGCGCGTGATATGATCGTACAATGGCTTTAATTTTAGCATATTTTTTCTAGCCCACAGTCCGCCGAGAGCTTTCTAGATTTGCAGCTAGATGCCGCACCTGTCAAACCGCAAAGGGACTAGCTACAAATACAGGGTCATACTATCCACTTCTTATCCCTAATATGCCTTAGACTGATATTAGTATAGACTTCGTTGTGGGGATGCCTCGTACTCAACGAGGCCATGATTCGATCTTTGTTACTGTGGATCGGTTTTCCAAAATGGCTCATTTTATACCGTGTAAGAAGACGACTGATGCGGTTAATATGGCTATCTTATTCTTTCGTGAAGTGTATCGCTTGCATGGGCTACCTACCTCTATTGTGTCGGATAAAGACACAAGGTTTGTAGGTCATTTCTGGCATAGCTTGTGGAAACTAGTTAATACGGTATTGAATTTCAGCAATATGTATCATCCATAGACAGACGGGCAGACTAAGATAGTTAATCGTTCTCTTGGTGATTTGTTATGAAGCCTTGTGGGTGACAATATTCATTCGTGGGATCGTTTTCTTAGCCAAGGAGAGTTTACTCACAATCATGTAGTCAACAGAGGTACCGGGTCCAGTCTGTTTCAGATGGTTTATAATTCGATGCCTCGAGGACCAATTGATCTCCTCACTCTTCCTAGGAAAACTCGCCCACATGTTCGTGCTATAGATTTCGTGGATAATCTTCAGCAGATTCATGTGCAGACTCGTGCCCGGCTGCTTGACTCGATGGGTCGTTATAAAAAACAAGCTGATATTCGACAGGGTCACGTGGAGTTTGAGGTTGGTGATTTTTTCTGGGCTGTTTTCCCTCGTGAATGTTATACCGCTCATGAGTATAACAAATTATTGTCCAAGAAAATTGGTCCTGTGGAGATTGTTGAGAAAATCAATCCTAATGCTTACCATTTGAAGCTGTCTAGCCACATTCGGACGGCGGATGTTTTCAATGTGAAGCATTTGGTACCTTATGTGGGTGATTCTTCTTCTAAAGACGCTACCTTTGATTCGAAGGCGAATCTCTTCAACCCTGGTGGGAATGATACGGAGAAGATCGATGATGTGGCACAAGACACGACGTTAGCTTATCTAGACCGTTTTAGCAATTTTTCGTAACTTTTACATTCAGTGTTTAATTTTCGCCCATAATACTATTCTAAAATACTTGGGATGAGACGAACAAGACTTCTGCTTTGCTCTGACATATGATGAATTTTAGGCATTTGTGGTCATCTAGAAGGTCAAAAATGAATTTTACTATATTTTTGTCATGTTTTTCGTATTTTCACTATTTGATTTGTAAGCCCGGTCCACTAAGGGCCCGCTAGCCCGTCTAGGGTTTCTATTTATTTCATCTTATAGAGTTTTTCCAATTGACGGACTTCGAATAAGAATTGAGTGTTTTCGATCTGCAATCTTATTTTGTGAGTTGAGTGCGTTGTGGACTATGGTTTACATCAATTGCGAATTGATGTGGCTTTGCTATTATCAATGTGGAAAGAAATAGATAATTAATCGAAGTCCCTTTTAAGTGTTTAAGTATTCTTGTGGGTTAATGGAAATGGTAAATTTTTCCCATTCATTATTTTTAGTCTCTTGGGCATACATATCAAATTGAAGTACTTTAATGAATCTATTAGTTCTAAATCACCAATATTGAAATCTTGAAATGTGTGGCTCTTTATGAAGAAAATCACAAGTGGGATTGTGGAAAGAATCTAAAGAATCTGTCTTCACAGCAAAGATGTTTGATTTTTGGTATGGTGAAATAAACTCATTCACCCAAAGCCTCTGCATTTCTAGGTGTTTTTTTACCGCCAATTAGTATTATACCTAACATGTAACTCATTTTGCAGTTTTAAGTTGCTAAGGAACTGATATTGCCCGCCTCCTCTTCTTATCATCTTAACCAACTCAGGTCCAGACCAATGCTTAGTGTAGAAATATTTATTTATTTATTTATTTGTTTTGTTTTTTGTTTTATTTATTTTTTTTTTTGGGGGGGGGGGGGAGGGGAGGGTTGGGGGAGAGTTTTAAAGTTTCAATTTTTACTTCACCGGCTATGGTTTCTAAGAGATTTTTTATTGAGCAAGTGTCATTTGCATGTTATAGATTCATTGTTTTAATTAGTCTATTCAAATTGACTGTTTGCTCAGTGTATTACTAATTATAAACTTGATTGTGATTTGTGGACGTCAATGATTAAGTTTAGGCTGCTGGAATGGAAGTTACTGAACCAAAATGTATGAAATGCTGGAAAATTTTAGTAACGTTGTTTCTGGAAAGAGAGGTGCCTGTGCACAAAATGTATGAGACAAATGTGAGTGACCCAACAGAAGTTAGTATAATATCTTTAAAATGTATGAAAAAATGTGAAAAGAAAAGTTGATGTTGTAACTGTTTGGACTGTGTATATTGCTTTATCTTTTTATCATACTATTTTATTGCTCTCTAATACTTTTGCTTTTAATTAAGTTGCAGAACAGGACAGTAAAAAATCACCCCGGGACTTGTTTGCGGAGTTCACCACTTGGAAGTGCTGATAAATTTAAATATTTTCCCCAAAAAGCTAGGATGTGTCTGGCGACCCCAAGTTTCCAACCGAAAATTATTCTAATCAAGTCAGAACAGAAATTTCATGTCCTGGGAACTTATGCTGACGTGCATTGTGCTTTTCCTGCTTTTAGAATCACAACAAAATTTGGCTATGGGTCACGCAGTTCTGCAATAGTGAGTGATCTAAGTTCAACTTTTTGTCTTAGTGGTAGAATGTCCTTTTCCCCAGGTTACACAGGTGGAATCAACTTGGAATAATGATGCTGAGGCCAAAAACGGCGGCAATGGGAAAAATTTTTTATACAAAACATTTGGTAAGCGTTGGAAGCGGCCAAATGTGCTTTCAGCTTCCCAAATTAAGGCAATGGGCAATGAGGAATCAGCAAGGAGCAGTCTTGAAGTTAGCACAGCCGCTGTTAAAGATGTTGTATCCACTTCCAATGACCAGCTTCTTAAGAATGAGATGAATGTCTTAACGAAAAATAAGACGCGAAAGGCGAATGGCAAGGGCAAGTCAAACAAGAGATCAAGAAGCAATAAAAACCAAAATCAGCTTTCTAAAGCTGGGGCGCCTAATAACGCGGCAGATCAGCCAATAGTCTCTGAAAAGAGTTCTCAGCCCAAAAAGACTAGAAAATGCATTAATAAACAATCTTCTATTCCTTCAGAGGTTAGCAATTCTTTGCAGACTCATTGCTTTGTTTCTTGACTCATTTTAGCATGTTAACCATGTCTGTTACAGATTGATTCCCCTGCAAGTGCTTTGTGCTAGTACAGAAGCAATAGGAGCTGCAAATTATGTTCCAAAGAAGACAACAAAGAAATCTGGAAAAGAAAAATCCGTTAAAGATGCTCATCCTGCCATTAACTCCAATGAGAACATGACAATATCATCTGATAAAATGAGGCTGCACAGAGACATCAGTCGCACATGACTGAAAAAACTAAGTCTAGCGAAAAGGACTTGGAAACCACTACATCCTCCAACTACTAAGTCGGTTGTGACTGTAGAGTCTGTTACAAAGGCCAAAGTCATCCAAGGGTACCTTCGAAACATGTTCGAAGTGCTACCCAGTTACGGTCATGTCAGGGATTTAGCTGCAAGATCAGAATCTGTGAGACCTGATGATGATTTTGCATGGTGTGGGAGGTTCCATCTGCTGCCTGGACTCATCTTAAAGGTATCAAGGTCGCACTGAGTGGGTGTGGCTCTTATTCCAATTGCTTATTGCTGATATATAGTTATATTGAGTTCTATTGAACTTGAAGTCTTTCTTCTGCATTTGAATTTTCCCTTCAGTATTAGAAACAACCTCTCCGTACAACTTGTTATTTCTTGTGTAAATTATTAACCAAATTTTCCTATGTTCATTGTTATTTCTTTGTTTCAGAGCTGAAAATCTTATTTTGGCCTCAGACCCTGACCGTGAAGGAGAAGCCATTGCTTGGCACATCATAGAGATGTTGCGGCAGCAGGATGCTTTGCCTGAAGATGTCACCGTGGCAAGAGTTGTCTTTAATGATATTATTGAATCTTCCATTAAAAATGCTCTTCAGAGTGCAAGAGAGAGATACAAACTTGATGCATGCTTATCTTGCAAGACGAGCTGTTGATTACTTGATTGGATTCAATATTTCCCCATTGTTGTGGAGGAAATTACCAGGCTGTCAGTCTGCAGGACGCGTCCAGTCTGCTGCTTTAGCTCTTATATGTGATAGGGAAAAGGAAATTGATGAATTTAAAGGACGGAAATATTGGACGATTGCAGCTGACTTCCACAAGAAAGATCAAGATTCAGTTAACAGTGTTTCTCTTATGTCACATTTAACTCATTGTGATTCCACAAAGCTAGGCCAGCTTTCAATTAGCTCTCACCTGGAGGCAAAGGATATTGAACTAAAGATTAGAAAGCCCAAGTTTAAAGTCATCAGCTCTAAAATCAGCAAAATGCAGAAAAATCCTCCTCCTCCATACATCACGTCAACACTTCAGCAAGATGCTGCCAATAAATTGACTTTTCCAACATCATATACCATGAAGGTTGCACAAAAGCTGTACAAGGGAGTCCAACTATCAAGTGACAAGGCAACAGGCTTAATAACATACATGAGAACAGATGGAATATATATCTCTGATGAAGTCGCAAAGGATGTTCAGTCCTTCATTGTAAAAGGGTATGGGCAGAATTTTGCCTCAAAGAGTACCCACAAATATTTTAAGAAGGTGAAAAATGCTCAGGAGGCACATGAAGCCATTAGACCCACTGATATCAGAAGACTACCATCAACTCTTGTTGGAGTACCGGATGAAGATTCCCTGAAGTTATATACTCTTATTTGGTCTCGAACAATGGCATGTCAAATGGAACTCACTGTTATTGAGCAAATACAACTTGATATTGGCTATGCTGATCAGTCAATTTTATTTCGATCTATGTGCTCAAGGGTAAATTTTCCTGGCCATCAGGCTGTCTATAAGGACGCAGAAACCAGCAGAATGAGATTTGATGAGGATGAAGAGAAAAGTCACAGTGTACGACGCTCTTCCGATCTAGAAATTTGAAGTCTGGCCAGGAATTATGTCTGGGTAAAGTAGAACTTGGTCAGCACTATACGCAGCCGCCAGCATGCTACTCCGGGAAGGAGCTTGGCATTGGAAGACCCTCTACATATGCAACAACAATGCTAAAAGATAGAAATTATATAACAGCTAGGGTATTATATCCTGAATTCCGTAGAAGAATGGTCTCAGCCTTCCTCTCCCACTATTTCTCTGGGGTAACAGATCATAGTTTCACAGCTGATATGGAGACTGAACTTGATAGCGTATCTGCCGGAATGACTGAATGGAAAGGCCTTCTAAAAGATTACCGGACTAGATTTAGCAAGTATTGTGTGCAGGCGGACAACATTCATATTCATCAGGTAGAGAAGATGCTGGAGATGAAATTTGGGCAATTCTTATTTGCATCTCTTCCAAATAGAACTTGCCCAAGTTGTTTAGAAGGAACTTTGATTTTTAAAGTCAGCAGATCTGGTTCTGAATATTTCATCGGTTGTGATCAACATCCCAAGTGCAAGTAAGTATTAGCCATCTTAAGGAATTTCATTTTACTTTATTGTTTTGATGCCTTGCAGACCAGTCTCATATTTGGATCTATCCTGCAAGTGTTCTTATATGTTTGTAGGCGAAATGAAAACCGATGCAAAACAGAAAGAACCTATAAAGGCTATTCATAATTGAGGGTCCAGACCCTTAGTTAATTCTTTGATTGTCAACGACCATCTTCTTGTATACTTATAAGTATTACACTAGGATTACCAACATAAATTTTTCTTCAAATCCATGAAAAGGTAAAGAAGTACGTCTTATTTAGATTCGCAAGCTATAATTTCTGTCAGCTTATTTCGTATTAGAAACTATGATGAAGGTATACTCAACTCAAGCTTGTCTGCTTTCATTTTCTTCTTTTAAATAAATAGTAAGTATAAGATCTCTTTTTGACAGTAACCATATTCTTGTTATAAGTATTACACTATGATTGCGAACCAAGTTTTGCTTTAAAATCCATGAAAATCTAGAGAAGTACATCTTATTAAGTGCATGTTCACGAACCCATTGTATTTAGAATTAGAAGTTGGTCTAACCAATCATGCCCATATATTTGACGGGACTCATATATACTACGCCAATTTCAGCAAGCCATTGTCAGAAAATCTATTTTTACTTTTAAACAAAAATAGCTTGTGAACGAGGGCTAAGAATCACAAGCTATGATTTCTTTCACCTTATTTGGTATTATTAACTATGATGATGAAGGTATACTTAAGCTTGTCTGCTTTCATTTTCTTTTAGATAGTAACTTCTGTTTAAGATCTATTCTTGGCTTCCATGGATAGGTGACATTTTTTTTTTCTCCTTGCAGATATATTGCTAAGACACTCTATGGAGAAGATGATGATGGAGTCAATGAGGAAGAGATAAGAACAGTGTAGAGGAACCAAAGTTGCTACGTCTTAATCCTGGTTCAAATGTGAAGGTTTTCACCCATACAATTTTTTGTTCATTCTGAATGTTTCTGTATTCTGTATGTGGTTTCGTATTATGCTTTATCCTCCCCATTCCCAGGTAATTTTGAAGAAGGGTCCATATGGATATTACGTTCGGCTGGGTGAAGACAGAAAGGGATATTTACCTAAGAGAGCCTCGGTTTCCCAAGTATGTTGGTATTCTGATGGCTTAAGTGTTTCTTACAGCAACCCCCCACCCCCACCAAAAAGAAAAGGGGGGAAAGAAAAAAAGGGACACTTTGTCTTTAGATTCAAACATAGTGTGGATCTGCCGAATAACACTGAAGTCAGCAATTAATGAGAACATTGGTTAATACCAAATACAGTTGCTTAAACCATTGAGGTCACCTTTTAAGCACAACACTGGGAAGTGAAGTGTACCAATTAATGAAAACATTGGTTAACATCGTAGTGTCAATTTATCTTAGATCATAAATATGATAATTTGGTCCTAAATGCTTAACTCATTATCCTCTCCAACCCTTCGATGTCCCTATGTGCTTTTCCTAGCTAGTCATACTATGGTATATTGTTTCAATTATTCTGGTTGTGATAAAGGAAATTATAGTTACAGTCTTCTTTCTCTTATGAAGCTTACAAGGCAGTCTCTTCACCATTTCTTCATCTGAAAACTATGCTTTCTTGTGCCAGATAAAGGATGTGGATTCAATTACTTTGGACCTTGCCCTTGATTTATTGCGGTATCCTGTGACCTTGGTATGTTTCAAAACTTACCATTTTCTTTCCTCGCCTTTAACTATTTTTAGACTAATTTTCTTCCGATCTGGATATTAGGGTAACCATCCAGATGATGGCCAGCCAGTTGTACTAAAGCTTGAAAAGGTTGGGCACAACTGCTTCTGTACCCAAGGTATAGTATATGATGCCTTGTCACTGATTACCTCGCGTGTCGAGCTTTATCTTAATACTTGCTCCAGGACCTTATAATGTCAATTTTGGTTTCTTTGAAATATTTGATTTGATGCTTTTGATGATGTTGATGGTTCTCTGTGTTCGGAGAATATGATGCCTAATGAGGTAAACTTGGAGAAAGCTCTGGAGCTTCTAAAGAGTAAAGATATAAGGAGGTGTCGGAGACCAAAACTTGAAGTGAAGGTTGAAGATCCTGTTGAGGCTGTATAAGGATGTGGCCCTGCAGGAGTCCTGGCCGGAGCGGTTTTGATTGGACAAATAGCCGAGATATGTTCTCTCCTCTTGGTACTGCTCTGCCAAAATAGCACTACAGAGAAGGGTGGAGGGTGTTGACTTCCCGACACGCATCCATTGCCTCTTTCAGGATGAGGAATGAGCGTGCATTTATAATAATTGTTATAATCCAAGTTGGGAATTATATTAGAGTAATTGTTATTTGTAGGGTTTTGACCTTAGATGATATATGAGTTGGAAGTTTATAGCAATGGATTTATGTGTTCCTTGACTTGAGATACTAATATCGCGAATAATATTCTAATTTATGTAAAAATGTATCCCAATTGATGTTCTTATAATCAGCTGAGGAAATGGAAATGGGGCATGTGCTGGCCTTTGCTGAGGAAATGGAAATTATAATGGCATGTTATGCTCATCTTCACATTCTTCTGGATTATCATCTTGACAACTTGATCCCATTTTCGTCCTATTGCCTTGTGATTGTGAACAAGGTTTAGCTTTCTTTAACTGTTTGCCCTCGAAGTCCCCCTTCACTTCCCCTTCATGTTCATCTGAACTCCGAGAGGACATTGTGACTGGTCTCCTGGAATACGAACCATGATCTTAACTTCTTACTATTTGATAAATAATCCTGATTTTTTAAAAATTTTTTTCCTTTTCTTAAATATATCTAAGTGGAATTTGATTGCCCAGTTATCCAATAATATTTGCACTTTAACATCAAACCTCTAATAACTTACAAAAAGGAGAGACTAAATTACATCATGTTGTATGCTCGTCTAGAACCAGTGCCACATCTCCTGCCACCACAACTAAGGGCTGAAATTAGAACTCAAAGGGTATAGTGCAACATCTCCAACAACAAGCTAAGGCCCTCAATTCGTTAGTGGTGAAAACCCAGTCACCTCACAAGATTCCAAACCTTAAGGGATGAGCTCCTCTCACATAGTGGCTGAGAAGATAGCTGGAGAAAGTCAATTTTTCAGACAAGTCAAAGTCATTGTACTTATATTGTACTAGAATAGTTGTACTTTCACTTTCTGACTTAGAAAGTTCTATTTGTACTTGGTATGTACTTGGTGGCAGGAGCCCCGAAAGTTTATACAGTGCTAGCTCACCCCCTCTCACCAAGGACTATAAATATAGAGAGGGGGATGCTTATTGAAAGGATCGATACTTTTTTTAGAACATTTTCTCTCTCTAAAAATCCAAAATATATCTAACCTAAACTTGGGTCTCAAATAAGACCTGAAGTTCATAACTTAATTTTATATTCATTCCAGTAGGCCTGACACGCAGGTCTATATTTTGTTAACTAGGACTCAAACTTAATTTTCGTCTGTTGTATCTACGGCCATCCCGTAGGCTAGAATCCTAATTGCTGCTGTTACTTTTTGTAATGGAGGCAGTCCAAGCCATCCAAGTCCGTCTCTTTTTTGACTAAAGTAACTATCATGACTTTGGACAGCTTCTACGATCCGTAAGAGTAATATTCTTGACATTTGAAAATGTCACTTGAACAATGATTAGCCATACAACACATTGGGTGCAAAGTGGTTGTTGTACAGGTTTTTTTCTGCTGTTGCTTGATCACGATTGATGACCCGATGACCTAGAACCGAGCCCTGACGGTGCGTAGACATACCTTGCTGGATTAAATGGGAAACAATAAATGCATTATTGGAGCTCAGGCAATAGACTAGTTGTTGTTCTGTATCGATTGCTTCAAGCTCATTCTCTAAGAGCTCGTCTACATCAGATTCACCTCCAGATAATGACGAAGATGAATAGTATTCATTTGAAGGGTTGTTGAAATTGAAATTCATTTTTGTGTAGTGAATGGACAGGCTACTATATGATATAGTATTTAGAGTGACGATGTTTTGGTGGAGTTCATGGAGTATTATATAGACCACTCACGGAACACTAGCTGAGTCACATGTGATAAATATGAACCATTGGATGGATTGGACATATGAAAAGTAGGTGGAACATAATAATTGTCCTTGATCTATCTGAAAAGCTCTGATGAATCTGGACAATAGGATAATTGAATGGATTCTCCACCATTCAATAGCGTCCACTGTTGTTCTTACTTTTCTAAAAAAACCTCTGAAAAGCTCAAGCATGTTTCAATTATTTGTCCCAATTTTTCTGAAATGCTTTGATGAATTTGGACCATAGTATGGATTCTCTACTGTCTGATAGCTTGTAGACTATTATTAGTGCAAACTGTTTCTAAAGCATGTAGTATTTTTCTTATTTTTTCTGAAAAGCCTTTCAAAACCTCAGGCAATAGACTATTATTAGTGCCAACTTTTTCTGAACAGCTTTGATGAACCAGGACCGTCAGATGGTTTGGGTTAATCTGCACCGTTAGATTGATCTTTCAAACCCCGTCCGTTGGATTGAAATTATTTGCTGAAACGGTCTCACTCAAATTTTCCTATAAAATGAGATTCAATCTTGCATCTTTCTCACTAACATCATATACAATCTTTACATCCATTACCTTTAATATCAGCAAAATGAGTATAGGTACAAACTTCACAACAGAAGAAGATGTTCGCCTATGCATTGCCTAGATATTTCACAATGTCCCATAGTTGGCATTAACCAGTCGAGAGAGAAACTATGGGATAGAGTTGCAAACAAGTATAACGAAGCACTTCCACCTCACATAACTTTTCTTTACACAGGCCGCTCCCTCCAGACTCACTTTCAGCAAATTGGTAAAGCTATTACCAACTACTATGCTCTATACTAATTTTTGATTGCATTATGGTTAGAGATGGACAACGCTAGGAAAATGTACCGTGAAGTGAAGCAACCTAGCAAAACTTTCAAGTTTGAGCACGTGTGGCCAATGTTAAAAGGCCAGGAAAAGTTTAAAGCTTCTGACGATATGCCAATTCTAGGTTTCCCAAGTTACAACGCCTCATCACAGTCTGACCATTCTCCAACCCCGGGGGTCTCCAGCTATAGGATTTCCTGGTCTTTCTCCTGGGCTTTCGTCTTTCTCCCTTAACTTAGACGAGGACAATCCTAGGGGATCCTCTAGCGAGCGCCCAGTGGAGGTTAAAAAGGCTAAGGCGAAAAGGAAATATAACGAAGAACAGTCTAAAGTTTTTCAAACTATTATGAATACAAATTGGCAAATGCTCAAGTATATGGACAAAATTGAGGCACATAGAGAAGAAATCATTCAACTTCAAAGGCGTTGTGCGGATGGAGAAGATGAAAAGCTTGCATTACTAAGGTTTCAAGAAGAAAACAAAATTTTGCAAATGGATCCGACAAAGAGGGATCCTAGGTTTAAGGAGCAACAACTTCACCAGTAAGCATTAATTTGGAATAAACGGGAAAGAGAGACTTTTGATCAGTCTCAAGGTGATTCTAGTAGGTTTGCGCCGTTCTTGACGGTCTAGACGGATCACAGAGTGATTTACCAGATTACTAGCTCATCATCGTCAAGATGTGGTCATGTCGTGTTGCATTTAGTATTATGCTCATGTGGGTGTTTTCTTTCCTTGTTCGATGACTATTTTCTAATTGTGGTATGGTTGTGTAGGTTAATTTGTCAGTTTGTATATGTGTGGGTGTTAGTTTGTACTATTTATGTTGTGTTATGTTTCAAGTTGTAATCGTTCACTTTATTTTTATGTGCAAGATGTCGTTTGTGTGTTATACTATGAGTTTTTTAAATTACATAATTTAACCAAAAAAACATAAATATTAAATTTACACAACAATGATACAATTAAAATTAAAGAAGAAAATAAAAAATTGACAAAAGAAGTTAGATGACATTAACAAGAAGTAAAATACAAAAGTATAAGGTTATTCTAAAATAGGATTACAAAAAACAAAGCCAAAAAAAAGGGCTAGAATGGCAATTCTGTAAATAAACAAAACTGCAAAAAGGACGGTAAAATCAGAAAATGGTGTCCAAAATCTGGAACTCCAAAATGGAGTTCCATTTTCCCGACCGGTTGGAGCACCAACCGGACGGCAAAATGGGCCAACCCATGCTATTTTAGCGTGGGTTGGAGATGATCTAAAAGGAAGTGAGCAGGCCTATGAAAATCCTAGTTCTCAAGGAAATTCAGCGCCTAGATAAGTGGGAATTCAAACTTTCAAAGGATTTTAGTTCAAATGTGTTTGAATTCATATTTTCAAATAATCAACTTTCACGTGGGGCAGCAAGTTTGGCATTCGTAATTTTCAAAATGTTTTGGTTTCTTGTGGGTCAGCACGTTGGAGTTCAAAATTTTCAAATAATTGTTTCATGTGGGTCAGTGTGTGAATTCAAGTTTTTGGAGAAGGAATGGAAATTCAACACTACTCGGACAAAATGGAAGACTTTAGGCTTTTTTTATTCAAATCAAAAATCTCAGCACCACTCCAGATTATGGCTAAAATGGAAATTGCTTGAACGAAAGTTGAGTTCCGAAACCAGCACCGCTCAAAGTCACGGCTGAAAATGACATTATATAGTGGTGATTAAAAAAAATGCAAGTTGAAGACCAATTTCAGCACTTCTAAAAAGTCTTGAAATTTGAGTATTACCTAGCCAGCACCTCTAAAAATTCTTAGCATATATATATAATATATATATATAAATATCGAGCCCTTCTGATCAAAACAAGTGAAATGCTTTGAATGACTGAAGCATAAAGTGGTCGACTACTTTACTTACTAGTTGGCAGCTCCAGGTCACATGGTCATCGCAATCGTGAGATCTGATTTGGGAGTAGAAGCAAAAGTTGACCCCCCGAGAAGTAAAGCTAGATCTAGACTCGGATATGGGATGAGGCTAACGACTTTGGAGATTTTTCTTATTTTAGAGTTTTGGAAAGCAAATCAAGTGAAAAAATGAGGGTCCAACAAAGCTAAAAGAGATATTTATATTGAAGAGGGCGGACTGTGATACGGAATCTGTAAAATTTCGTACTGACAAAACAAATGACAAGCGATATGTGGCATATGACATCAACACCAATACGCGGCTAATAAATAAAAGTACTCGAGTTCGTTACATACAAACTCAAGTACTTAGGGGCAGTTGTTGTATACTCATCTAGAAACAGTGCCACATCTCCTGCCACCATAGCTAAGGGCTAAAATTAGAACTCAAAGGGTATACTTGCACGCCTCCAACAACAAGCTGAGGCCCTAAATTCATTATTGGTCAAAACCTAGTCACCGCACGAGATTCCAAACCTTAAGGAATCAGCTCCTCTCACGTAGTGGCTGAGAAGATAGCCGGAGAAAGTCAATTGTTCAGACAAGTCAAAGTCATTGTACTTATATTGTACTAGAATAGATGTACTTTCACTTTCTGACTTAGAAAGTTCTATTTGTACTTGGTATGTACTTGGTGGCAGGAGCCCTGAAAGTTTGTACAGTGCCAGCTCACCTCCTCTCACCAAGGACTATAAATATAGAGGGGGATGCTCATTGAAAGGATCGATACTTTTTTAGAACATTTTCTCTCTCTAAAAATCCAAAATATATCTAACCTGAACTCGCGTCTCAAACAAGACCTGAAGTTCATAACTTAATTTTATATTCATTCCAGTAGGCTTGACATGCAAATCTACATTTTGTTGACTAGGACTTGAACATAATCTGACATCAACACATCACATCTGAGCTTGTTTATCTAGAAGGCTGGTGTGTCAGGTGTTCTCTTGTTTGATATAAGCTAGATTGGCTGGATGTATTCTTGATAAAGGTTTCACTACAAGTTAATCTACTCATTAAAATGTCTTGTGTTTCAGTCTCATTCATTATATGTCAAGAACCGGAGTTGAATATCAGATGAAAACTAGACATGTCCCTCCACAAAGTCTGTGAAGGAAGAATTCTAGTTTTGAGGGTAATCTCTCTCTTTTCTAATATTTAATTCGCTACCTTTTCGTTGATGCTCCTTTTTGTGTTTTGTTGATTCTTTTATGGGTGAAAAAACTTCTAAAATTTGGAAACAATGTTCTCTGGGTTCCGGTTTCATGCAGTTTGATTTTTGATGCAACGATTAATGCTTGGCAGGACTTGCAGGTGCCTATGGAATCTCTTTCATATTCAGTTTATAGACTGTGTTTCATAAGAATGTTTGTGTGCTTACCTTCCTTCCTATTCTGGATAGGCATGTTTGCCATTTTAATGTTGTGCATAAAATGGTTGATAAAGGTGAGGACCTCAATGAAACTGGTCACAGGTCACACAAGATCTAACTTTTGAGGCTAGAGAAAATTTTCCAAGTATAGTCGAAAATCTTTTTGCAGTGATAAAATGATTTTGTTTTCTTTATTTCTCATTAGTTATTGGTTACGACTCGTTATTGTTGGTGACTAAGGCCTTTGGTGATAATTCATTAACTAGTAGTTTCATAGATTTTGACCTAATGTTACAATGACGTCTTCTTCATGGGTTTTTTCTAATTCCTATATATTACAAGATAGATTGAAGGCAGATAGCAATAATTATGGGTTTAGAATAAATTTGATAAAAATGGTGCACATTTCTAGAAGTACCAAAAATTCTAGATTAACCTAGGACAACATAGGAAGCAAGCAAAATTAGTGGCTAAAGTGCTTTTTAAAATAGAAGATTCTAGGCTTAAAATTTGGATCATACAAATGCAAAAGTTGGGGACTTTCACCGACATTCCCCAACTATAAATAGCTAAGTGGTGTCATGTAATGATGTAAGAAAATTTGAGAATCAATTGATTCCAATTACAAAAACACAAGCCCACTATTCCTTTGCACTCAAAAGTCAAATCCATACAACCTACATGTCCCACTTTGTCCCACATACAACTAAACCTTTGAGAACTATTCCCAAAACATTCTATTTCCTACACTATACTTCTATATTAATTAAAAACCAACAAATGGTATCAGAGCTTCATTCGAAAAGTCATCGGACATAAGGCAAAGCGATGGCCGACGCATTCCGCTCATCAATTCCAATCCATACTTTCTAAGGGGATAACTATGATTATTTGTCTATCAAAATGAAGACCTACTTTTGTGCTCAGAATTTATAGGATATTGTCAGTACTGGGTATACTATCCTAAACGACATTTCCTCGTTAACTACGGCACAAAAGAAGGAATTTAAAGACAATCAACAGAAGGATGCTATGGCCCTCCCGACTCTACGAATGAGCTTGACGGATGAATATTTTCCAAGGATTATGGGATGTAAAAGTGCTAAGAAAGCTTGAAATAAATTGCAGGAGTTCAAGGGAAGTGATAAGGTACGTACTTGCAAACTTCAAACTCTAAGGAGAAAATTTGAAAATTTAAAAATGAAAGATTCTGAGACTGCAAAACAATACTATTCTAGAATTGATGAAGTAGTGAGCCAGCTAAGATCTTATGGAGAAGAAATTTCTGAAAAGAAAATTGTGGGAAAAATTTAATTACTTGCACAGAAAAATATGATCCAGTTATTGCAGCTATAGAAGAATCAAAGGATATAGAAAAATTAACAGCTGCAGAATTAATGGAATTATTAGAGGCTCATGAACAAAGATTAGAAAGGCGACAAGAAATTGAATTGGAAAATGCCTTTCAGTCTAAAGTTAACATACAGTCACAGAAAACTAAAGGAAGTTGGAAGAATTTCAAAGAAAGTTCTGGAGATAAATATAAGGGTAAAAAGGACAATAGTGGCGGCAAGTTTCCTCGATGTGGCATCTGTGAAAAAAACAAATCACTGGGAGAAAGACAGTTGGCATAAAGGTAAGCCACAGTACAAAAATTGCAAAAGGTTTGGACATGAAGAAAAAACTTGCCATTCCAAGTAAGGTCATCAAGCAAATTTTTCTAAAGAAAAAGATAAAGAAGAACTCTTTTCTATACTTCCTGCAAAGATGCTTCAAAAGAAAAGTAGGATAAATGGTATATAGATAGCGGCAGCAGTAATCACATGAGTAAAGATGAAAGTATTTTCTGTAGCCTAGATAAAATAAAGACAACAACAAAAATTTGGAATGGTGATTTTGTTGAAGCAATAGGCAAAGGTATTGAAACAAAAAAAGGGGAAAAGATATATCAAAGATGTAATGTTGGTCCTAAACATAGACCAAAATCTCCTAAGTGTCGGTCAGCTAATGGAGAAAGGATATATTGTACACTTTGAAGGGGAGCATTGCATAATTTTTGATAGAAAAGATAAATCACTCGTTATTGCAAAAGTCAAAAAGACGGAGAATTGATATTTTCCTATACAATGGAAATATACAAGTGACGTAGCGATGGCGACACAATTGGAAGAATAATGGCTATGGCATAAGAGATTTGGCCACTTCCACTTTCATGGGTTAAAGATTCTACAGCAGAAAAACATGATGAGAGACATGCCAGCAATAAAGGAAATCGAAAGTGTCTGTGAAGGTTGCATCCTTGGAAAACAACACTGATAGTTGTTTCCATCTGGCAAGTCTTGGAGAGCAAAGAAACCTCTGGAGCTAGTACACACAGATATATGTGGGCCCATGTGCACACTATCGCATGAGCAAAACTGGTATTTCATCCTCTTCATTGATGACTATACCAAAATGACATGGGTTTATTTTCTAGAAGAAAGATCACAAGTTTTAGAGATTTTTAAGAAATTTAAAGCCCGTGTCGAAAAAGAAAGTGGTCACTCCATCAAAATATTAAGGAGAGATAGAGGAAAAGAATATACATCAAGAGACTTCAAGTTCTGTGAGGATGAAGGCATGTCATATCAGTCGATGGTCAGATACGCTTCAGAACAAAATGGTGTGTCAGAAAGAACGAAAAGAACAGTAATGGAGACAGCAAGATTCATGCTGATGGAAAAGGGTCTCCCTAAAACCTTCTGGGCAGAGGCCGTCAGTATAGCAGTATACTTGCTAAATAGGTGTCCTACAAAAGCAGTACAAGACAAGACGCCAATTGAAGCATGGAGTGGAAGAAAGTCATCAGCAAAACATCTGAAGGTATTTGGCTGCATCTGCTTTGTGCACATCCCAGAAGTAAAACGAGGTAAGTTAGACGAAAAGACAAAAAAGGGAATCTTCTTAGGCTATAGTACTCAGTCAAAAGGTTATCGAGTCTATAGTCTGAGAACAAAGAAGCTAGTCATTAGTCGAGACGTAAAGTTTGACGAAGATCCTTACTACAATTGGGATACTAGTCAAGTAGAAAGGAAAAACCTCAGTATCTCAGCTCCCCAAGAACAACATCAGGAGGAAATTGAAAATGATGAACAAGTGGAGTCATCGCCTCAAGAAACAATAGAAGCATTGTCAGATTCATCACCAGAATCAACACCTAGAAAAACTAGAAGACTATCAGACATCTATAACACATGCAATCCAATGATTATTGAGCCAGAAAGCTTTGAGGAAGTCTCAAAAAGACCAGAATGGAAGGAGGCTATGGAAGAAGAAATCAAGATTATAAAAAAGAATGACACATGGGAGCTTTTAGATTTCCAAAAGGCAAGGAAGCCGTTGGAGTTAAGTGGGTTTATAAAACAAAACTTAGCCCAGATGCCACTATCCAGAAATACAAGGCAACGCTAGCTAGTAGCTAAAGGATACTCACAGCAATTTGGAGTTGACTATACAGAGACATTTGCCCCTGTAGCTCGGCTTGACACTATAAGGGCTTTAACAACACTTGCCGCGCAGAAGAAGTGGAAGATATATCAGCTCGACGTGAAGTCAACATTTCTAAATGACTACCTTGAAGAAGAAATCTATATGGAGCAACCTCAAGGTTTCGTTTCACAGAGACAAGAAGACAAAATTCTCAAGTTAAAAAAGGCTTTATATGGACTTAAGCAAGCACCAAGAGTCTGGTATAGCAGAATTGACAAACACTTCATAGAACAAAGATTCAGGAGGAGTCTGAGTGAGCCAACACAATACATCAAGACCCAAGGTACGAATGATACTCTCATTGTTTCTCTATACGTTGATGATCTTATCTATACAGGAAACAATGAGAAGATGATCAAGGACTTTAAAGAAGACATGACAAAGACATTTGAGATGACGGACTTGGGGTTAATGTGCTACTTCCTTGGGATTGAGATAACTCAAAAAGAAGATGGGATCTTCATATGCTAGAAAAAATATATAGAAAATCTTATAAAGAAGTTCAAAATGAACGGATGCAAGACTGTGGCTACCCCGTTGGACAACAACAAGGCACTAAGAAAAGAAGATGGCTCACTAAAGGCAGATGGCTCAGTTTATAGAAGTCTCATTGGAAGCCTTCTATACCTAACAACTACTAGGCTAGACATAATATACTCTACAAGCCTACTATCAAGGTTCATGCAAAATCCAAGTCAAGTATATCATAGAGCAGCCAAGAAAGTGCTCAGATATCTGCAAGGAACAAAGAACTATGGTATCTGGTATGGATCCACTTCTGACTCAAGACTACATGGATATACTGATAGTGATTAGGCAGGATCAGTGGATGATATGAAGAGCACCTCAGGATATGCCTTCACGTTAGGCACTGGGATATTCTCTTGGGCATCTAAGAAACAAGCAACTGTCGCACAATCATCAGCCGAAACCGAGTATATAGCAGCAGCAATGTCAGCAATCCAAGCAATATGGCTAAGGTGCATATTTGAAGATATTGGAGAACGACAATAGGAAGTTACAACAATCTACTGCGACAGTAAGTCGGCAATAGCTGTGGTAAAGAATCCATTATACCATAGCAGGACTAAACATATTAGTATCAAGTATCACTTCATCAGAGAAGCAAATGCTAGCAAAGAGATAGATCTCAAGTACTGCAGAACCGAAGAACAAATTGTAGACATTTTTACAAAGGCATTACTACGAGCCAAGTTCGAAACACTACGGAAGATGATCGGAGTTATCGAAATGAGCACCAATGAGGAGTGATAAAAATGGTGCACATTTCTAGAAGTACCAAAAATTCTAGATTAACCTAGGACAACATAGGAAGCAATGAAAATTAGTAGCTAAAGTGCTTCTTAAAATAGAAGATTCTAGGCATAAAATTTGGGTGACACAAATACAAAAGTTGGGGACTTCCGCCGACATTCCCCACCTATAAATAGCCAAGTGATGTCATGTAATGATGTAAGAAAATTTGAGAATCAATTGATTCCAATTACAAAAACACAAGCCCACTATTCCTTTGCACTGAAAAGTCAAATCCATACGACCTACAACTATATTTCCAACTTATCCCACTAACCATTTTCCTTATAATTAGTACACGTCCCACTTGGTCCCACATGCAACTAAACCTTTGAGAACTATTCCCAAAACCATTCCTTTGAGAACTATTCCCAAAACGATTCTATTTCCTACACTATACTTCTATATTAATTAAAAAACCAACAAAATTCTACATATTTTGGGTACATGGCAGGAAAACATGTTTCCTCCATTCTCAAGTTATGTTGTCATAAAAATCAATGAGGACCTTGTGTAACCCTTAAACAGAACTCTTTAGGCCCGAAGATGTATGAAGAACATTGAAATTTCACAAGAGATATTGATCTAGCTGATGGATGGAGAAATGAAATTGACACTATGAAGACCAATTATTTGTTCCAACCTTGTCTGTTTTAGGAGAATGTACCATTCTATTTGTATTTGAAACGTCACTAGTACTTCTCCACCAAATCCAAAAGTACTTGATGGTTTCTTTACCTTCCCAACTACTTGAACACCATTAAATTTGCTCACCTTTGCTCTATTTTATTCTTAAATTTCTTGTAAAATTTTTTATTATATAAATGTGCCTAATGCAATCTGCTAAAAATGCCAATAATATAGTGGAAGTGGAATTATTCATATTGGCCTTATTTCTTTATCTATTATGGAAATGTGATTGCCAGTATATATGATGCGCATATTTTGTTATCTAAACTATTGCTTTGTCCTTTCTTCTTCAGGCAAATGTAAATAATTGATTCCTCTGCCATGCTATTTGACACTGCTCCAGCTGGCTACGCTGTCCAATTGTTACAATTCCCTGAAACCCTAGAGAAAGGGCCTTGCCAAAATAAAGTGTTTTGAGTAGTGGCTCATATTGCTTGGTTTGTTTTGTTTATTTATTTTTAGATGTGAGAGGTGAACTATTGTTTTAGGAAGGGTTATGATCCACTTTTCTTGCTCAAACTTCAAATTAATTGTCACTTGTATCCTGTTGCATGCGTTCAAATTAATTAACACTTTTCTATTGAGTTGTAGTCTGCCACATACGTGAAGTTTCTTGCCCAATTTCAGTTTAGAATTAACTGTAATTGAATTAGAATTTTTTCCTTTTTGTTCTTTGAAGGAGCTTGATTTACCGGTTCAGAATTACTTTTGAAAAAAAAAAAAAGAAAAAACAAGACGTTACTTTTTAAAGTAGTATATATGATCTCAGTACACTCCAACTTTGAGCCATATATAAAGCATCTTTGGGGCTGTAACCTGTAATACCATTGCTGATAATTGCCATATGTTTACGAGCTGCTTTCTGTTCCATTCGCATAATGACTAATAGCCACCCAACTTATATATAAAAGAAATATACTGATTGAATCAGTCATTACTTCCGTACTTTTTGCCTTGAGCATGTCTGTAGAGATTGAACAAGGGGCTAACTTCGATTTATGCATGTACGCTGCATTTTAAGCCTCTGCCTTTATATATATATATGTGTGTGTGTGTGTGTGTGTGTGTGTATCTGCTTTGCTTATTTGCTAGTGTAAATAGAGATATATATATATATATATATATATTAATATCTATTGGTGGCTGATGACCTGCATGTGATGAAGTTGCCAAGGATGCAACCTTGGGAAGGCTTGAGGGTGTAAAACACATGACTGGATGTGAGCTAGGGATTTAAGGATCCTGTAAGATATTACTATTCCTGTTAATTACTCGAGTTACTTACTTTATTTGATTATTGATGCCGAACATAAGAGTGATGAGCTCGCAAGCTCTAACAACTCGCAAATTGTTAAGTTAAGAACTCGCGGGTTCTTGAAACTCAAGACAAAATTCTTGAAACAAAGTTTATTCATAAAAAGTAGGATTCATCAATACAACGAAATAAGCACTATAGTTATAGGGTTCAAAATAACTTAATTCTAGGATAATTAAGGAAAACTCTACTAGAAGAAGTAAACCACTAGAACAAGTAACCTATTAGACCAAGTAATAATAAAAAACCTAATTAAATTAAATAAATATTAATCCAAAATAACAATAAATTAAAATAAGCTAAATAAATAATATCCTTTGAGGATACGCATCATTCTCCCCGACTGAGAAAAATTTGACTCCGGCAAGTTAAGTTGTAGCTTCTAAATCACGGAGGTCAATCTTTCTTCTTCATCAAGCAACGATATGAAACTCTTAATAACTATACAAAGCATAATTCTAACCAAAGAGGGTGATCTTTAGTGTGAATGAAACATTGATAGAAAGCTTTTAGAAGTGACATGCGGTGCAACTCATCCAAAACAACATCAACTGAACCCACAATATGAGTAGCACATTATAGCATGGTAGACTCGCCTGCACAAACCAAGGATTGCAACACTGGTGGCTCTAACGAACCCCAACAAGATAACAATTTTGCAATGTTGATATCCAAACTTCTATTCAAGTGCATGGCCAGTCAAACAAATTATGTACAAGTATGGTATCCATGACCTTGTTCTTAACATATTTTTGAAAGCAACTTAAAGAGACACGAAGTAAAATATAAAAATTTTCTTTAAAAGAAATATACCAACCATGCACATTCAAAACAAGCAGATAACTCGTATTATTTAAAATAATTATATATTTGATCTCAGCAAGAGAATTATGAAGATAGTTAACTGCTGGTTGGGTTGGAATAATAGGAAGAAAATTAGTAGGCAAAAGTCTAATATCAATAGGAAATGAGTGCAATCGGACAAATGCTTCGAAAAAGAAATTGGCAACTGGGGAAGTATTAGACATATGAGGTAATTCCACATGAAAGGTACGCTTGAAGTAGAGTAAAAGAATGGTGAAGTTGAAACTTGTTTTATTACTTACAATTGTGTCTGTTGCATTTGTGTATATGGAAGGTAAGGTCATAAGAGGAGACTCAAGATACAGCTCAAAACTTGCGTCCTTATTGTCAGAGTAATTTATGGGCTCAAACATTTCATCATCACTGCCAGAAGGCTCTATAGTCAACAATATAGATATTATCATCCGAAGGGGAAGTTGATACACCACAAATGGGCTCAGGCTCAGAGGTGGAGCCAACTTTTTTTTGTCAGTATGTGCGGTCATAATTTTAACACTATAATTTGTCAACAATATTCTCACAGCAAGGCGCCATAATTTGGTAACTAAAGATAGCTTGATTTGAGCTTAAAATGGTACAAGCATCAATTTAAAATTTAGACATAATAGTAAAAAAAAAGATAATTTTAACTAAATTAATTTGTATAAAATATAAAGCTGCAATTAAAATGTTCGTATTAAATCATTACAAAAATTGAGCGAATTAAAATATACTAAATTACTGGTTTCTTCTTAAATACAAATCATAAAGGTTTAGTAGTAAAATTACATCTTATATCAACGTTTATGAAGAATAAATAATTAAACTAAACCATCGAATTCATGGTAATCCCTCTCATCTAAACATCATATACAACCAAAAAAAAATTAAAGAAAAGAAAAGGAAAAGAGAGAAAAAAAATATAGTTATTATGAAGTAAATATGTGTGTGTATATGAGAAAGATTTAAAGCCCAAATCCCTAAACGTATGCAGGTATCTTTCAAAAGGCCATTACATAGTTAGGGTAATTATGTACATTTGGGCGTTCAGTAAGGGTATTTATGTACCATTGCACCTTTAGTAAGGGTAAATATGTATATTTATGCCTTTTCTTCTTCCCTAAATGGCTACTTTCTTCGGTTCAGCTCAGGGAAAAGCTTCAATAGACTTCCATGGTGGTCGGCGTTGGCAATTTTCTTTTTTGTAGGAAAATTTCCGAAATCTCAGTGCACTCATCCCATCTTGGCTTCGCCCCTACTCAGGCTTATTAGGAGAGGATGACTTAGACTCAGATTTAATTTAGGTGAATAATTCTCTTGACACAATTGTGTGAGTCTTTCAAGACTCAAAGCATAATCATAGGCTACTTGTAATGATTGAGACGAGAGTATAAACCAATTTTTTTTGTTAGGATCCAATCCATCTATAAATCTAGAAGCAACAACATATGGAGTTTCATACATACTACAACTTCTAATTGACTGGTTGAAGTGAGTGAAATATTCACGAACAGTAGATGATAGTTGCCTACGATGTAAAAAGAATTGGTCTAACAACTGAGCTCAATAATAGGTAGGGGCATATTTATTGCTTAAGAATCGTTTCATCTCATCTTATGAAGTAATTTAACGATGTTCTAACACTTCAATGTTTTGCCTAATTATTCTCCAATCACGCCTGACATTCTCAACAAGTGTTAAACTTGCAAGATTAATGCAACGAGAGCCATTTATGTGATTCGAGTCAAAGAGATTTCCCAAACCATGTATCCAATCAAGAAACGCTTCAGGGTTGATACATCAAAATATAGGGGTTCAACTATAGCGCCTTGAGTATCATAATTTGGAGGATATGAAAATTGTATTGGTCAGGAAAAGTAGGATAATCAGTGGGGGCATGAATAATTAATGGAATTAGAGCATGAATAATAGAATGAATTATCTATGATACCAAAAAGAAAGTGAATTGCCAAGACAAACAAAAAGTATATTAAATAAATGAAGTTATAGCTTCCTAAATATTAGGGAAAAAATAGTAAAGACAAAACTTTTTTTCTTTTAAATATTTAGATGATGACTAGCCAACACTATAAATAAAAGAATAGAATTCAATTAAAACCTAAAATTGTACGTTAAGGGCAGTAGTAGAAGCAGTGAAAAGTTTCAAAATATTCGCCCAACAGCTGCAATCTATAGCAATAGAAATAAGAATAGCAATATGTGGAAAAAATTCTAGAGCAATAGAATCAGCAGAGGCAGAAAGAGGCGGGAGCAGCAGAAATACAGAACCGGGTTGGTAGAATTTCAGAACCAGAAGTTCCAAAACTAGAATTGCAAAAGCACAGAACCAGACTTGCAGATAGTGGCACAGTAGTGGTAGTCTAGTGGCAGCAAATTGGGAGCGGTGGGTGGCAGAGTTGCAGAAACACAGTAGGTGGGTAGCGCAAACTCCAAAGAAGAAGGCAGCGATGTAGAAGATCGGTGTAGCAGTGGCGACAGCGTGGCATATGTTGTGCCTCAGTGTGGCGGTGGCGTCAAGAGGATGGCAGTCGACTTTTGGCAATGGTGGCAAGCGATCTGTCGAAGGAGCAGAGACGCTAGACGGAGGGGATGATGTTTTTGGGCTGGTATTATGTGGGCTTTTGTGGGATAGGTTTGTTTTGTTTTCGTTTTTTTTAGAGGATGGGTTTTGGAGGTAGTGTCATTAGTGGGCTTGGGCTTGGGCTTGGGGTTCCTCTTAGAGTTGATTAAGGGGCTTGGCTCGTCTATTACTATTTTATAAAGAGTTACAGGTATATCTCTCTCTTTTTTTAAAATAATACATAGCTAAGAAATATTGACTTAAGAGAGACAGGTTGATGCATTTTTGAGTAGTAGCAGGACCCTTTAAAAAAAAAAGATAAACTAACAAAAGGAATAAACAAACCAAACCAGGAAAAAGGAAGTTGTTAATTGGACAAGATACTTTTAGGTTTGACAGGAGTGGAAGATGGTAATTTTTGTAGGAGTATTTAGGGTTTAATTAGAGGCTGGGTTTGGGAAAAGCATACTAATTACCTCGACAAACACATGGAACACCAAATAGGCCAAATAAGACGACCTGACTCTGATACCAACTTGATGTCGAGCAAAAAAGTGAGCTCGCATGCTCTAACAACTCGCAAGTTGTTAAATCAAGAACTCACAAGTTCTTGAAACTCAAGACAAAATTCTTGAAATAAAGTTTATTCATAAAAATTGAAGTAGGATTCATCAATACAACGAAATAAGTCATATATTTATAGGGTTCAAAATAACCTAATTCTAGGGTAATTAAGGAAAACTCTACTACAACGAGTAAACCACTAGAACAAGTAACCTACTAGCTAGACCAAGTAATAATAAAAAACCTAATTAAATTAAATCAATATTCATTCAAGATAACAATAAATTAAAATTAGCTAAATAAATAATTATGTTCTTCGAGGATATGCATCAGTTATTTTGTTGGATGCTTAAATTTCACTCTAGTATGAAAAAAGATGCCAAGTTTGCTCTTCTCAGTGTAGCCTTTATAAATAGTAGCAGCAACAAAATTAATCAAGACTTGAGAAAGTAGGATAAAGGCATTTTAGTTAGAAGCAGGATGTGGTATCCTGTGAGACTCACAGAGAGATTTATTTGGGTTAAATTACCTTGTGTATATGTTTATTTCTCAGTGAAATTTTGTCTTTTTTCTTTGAAATATGGGAAGGGTTTACAAAATGATCCCGAGATATTATTTAGAGGAAGGAAATGGACATATGCTGCTGAATTACGAATGTCTGGAATAGAAGGATATTTGGTAGATACTTAGATCTAATAATGAGGAGAGCTAGTTATTCTTTACTCTATTCCATCCTCTCGTGAAGCCAAACTGAGCATATCCTTTGCATATCATGTATCAATGCAGTTGAAAAGCAGTAATATCAAGGGAAAAAAAATACGCCCTTTTTTTGTGTGTGTGTTTGCATTACTCTGTGCTGACAGTCATCCAATAGTTAACGTGAAACCTCTTTCTTTAGTTTTTGTTTGTCTTCTATTTGGGCACATACTAATCAAAGGAATTATTTTACCAAAACCATTTACCTGGTTGGTTTTGTTCTCTCAGTTGAACTTGAAGCTGCTTAAAAGTAGGATAGGAATGCAACAAAAATACTTAGATAACTTTTACATGCTATATATGATATGACTCCATGTAATTAGGTTGCTTTGCTGATTGAAATATTTTAGTGGATCTGACCAGTTTTAATGGTAAAGCTCTTGGACAATGTAAAATTCTCGTGCCACTAATTATGAATATCGAGGCTTGCATATATCTCGTTAGGTTGATATAATATTGATGCTGAGGGAGTAAGAAAGAGAACAATGGCAGCCATAATGTTTGGTAGAGACCCCAATCAACCTTAGTAAAAGATCAAACTGATTTTTATGGTTCAAGGGTGGGATTGCTGGTGGTTTTTCATGGACTTCCCTACCCTACATTTCATGGCTTTGCTTATATGAAATTCATTAGGCATAGGGTGATCAATCATCTTTGCTAAATCATCTTGGTACATTCTTATGATGTTTTACCAATCAAAAAACTGAAAAAAAATAGCAGTTCAAAACATTTAAGCACTAGATAAATTCTGAAGTTCGATACGCCAATGCAGTAGAATTTTTTATGTAAATGTTTGAGAACTTAAACTTGGATGTGCCAACATAGTAGTAGAATTTGCGGGAACTGCATGGAGCGCAGACGTCATCTGACAGTGTACAATTGTTTGCAGCAATGGTACAAACTACAAAGAACTACACTTTCGTTGAGATCAATAAAGAGCTTTTGGAGGATGCTGGGATGTTTTAGCATTCTGCAAGAGCCCTTTAAGATGTGGAAGCCATGCTCGACTACCATCGTAAGTCTCAACCTCTATATAATCATATTGTTAGCTTATGTGAAAATTCCTTATGAGATCGAATATTCCAATTTGAGCTTGCAAGAACCTCAAATTTTTTTGGGACTTTTTCCTTGTGTTCCTGTTTGGATACATTTCAAGTTGCAGGATTCCCATTATCTACTCTTTCTTGACTATTTTTAGTTTCTTTGCCAATTAATTAAAGTCATTTTTCATCAATTATGTCTGATATACAGTGGAAAAGATAGATATAGATGACATGAAGCTGATCCTTACCCTACTAACAACATTGGATGTGAATGTTGTATTCATCGTGTGTAGCGGCAAAAGCTATATTCTAATCCCCAACATAACCAATTATCTCCCATCATTCTTAGCCAGAAAAAGATAGCCCCTCCCAACCCCACCCCACCAAAAAAAAAAAAAAATTCCCGATACCAAGTGTTTGAAAACCGGTTTATGGGCTGTTGCTTAGGAGGTCGATACCCTTCCATTACAATGTGTATTAAATGGGGAAAAAATACTTTTCTCCAATCAAGTTGTGCATTTTTTTTTATGAAACACATTCATACTTTGATAATTTTGAATAGAGTGGCAGTGAGACGTAGACCTTTGTGCAAAGTGAAAGAATCTCGTGATTCTTGGTATACGAGGATGCGTTGCTACAATCTAAATTTGTGTCAAGAGATAGATGCCGGTATGTTGATAAGGAATGTATGATTTTGACAAGAGAATCAGAGATGATGAGACCTATTGGTCTGTGACTAAAGTTCAAATCAAAAGAAATTTAACGTAAGTATCCTTTCATGCAAAGCAACGGTTAGATTGCAGTAGAAAATGTCATATATTAGAAAATGTTACCATTGAACTCTGTCTGCTAATTGTGTGATTACCCTTATTTTTAGAGTAATTCTATAGAGACATTGTCTTTTTTTTTTTTCCGGACATGAATAATTGAAATGTTTTAGTTGACCATTTTAGATTGATTGTGTATGTACAAGTAGTGGATTTCAGGGCTCACAAACAACCAATATATAATGGCCAATTGAGCATATTACTCATTCATGTCAGATAAAAATGTCTCCTTATAATTATTGTTATTTTTAATGTAAGTTTGATTTTTTTTTTCCTCAGTTCCTGAAATTTTTATCTTTTTTTATCTTTATTTGTTTATTTATTTTTGGGTCTGGGAATGTGTGGTTTGAACTGTGTTTGTAGTATTGGATGCTCAAATTTATGGGAGAAACACTCATCTCTCCACTAAGTTCCCTCCGCTCCTCTATCTCCCCAGGTGTGTCTGTGTGCGTAGACGACAAACACACGAGTGCCATCGGATGGTTTATACTTTGATTTTTGGTCTAGCTAGTTTCTTCCAAAAAAAAAAAAAAAAAAAAAAAACTAATATAAAATTAACATACAAATTAAAATTAACTAGGCATAAAAATGAACCACAAAACAAACTTCGAGTTTGGTTTTTCTTGGTGTGCTCATTTACGGCTTTATTCTTGACCTCCAAATTTTTAAATGACTTTAGTCCCATTTTACTAATGTTCAAAGTAAACTGTCATTAGTCATTACATTCATCAAATATGACTAATTACAAGCAAATTTTGCTATCAAACGACAACTTCAAATTAATGACTGCACCTTAAAAAAAATGGCTCATCCACTGACTATCAAAATAGAATAAGAATTTAAAGTTAAAATTGGAAAAGAAGTCAATGTCAAGAAACAGATGTATCTCTGGGAAATAAATTCTAGTACTCCATGACGATGTAGTACCTCTGGATAATCAAAAGATTCATTTTAACAATATATCAAGGGAGAGTGGTATTTATAAGAAGTGTTCACAAAATTTCTTTCAAAATATGGTGATTTACTGTATTAACAATGTGTATTGGGTGAAGGGGAAAAATAATCTAGGATAAGATGGTGAATTTACCGTATATTGTAAAAGCATCTGTACAAATAGCATGACTCTAAATTGGGTCTTATAATCTACATATGGGTTTTTGATTTTACTAACAGAGCGGAGTATGATACTCTTACTCTCAAAATAAATTGATCTACTTAGACAACTATGTGAACAAAAAGTATAAGAAATGGAGTTTAAATTACTTTATTAACTCTAAAATAACTTTTAACCCCCTTTGAATTATATAAGGATAATAAGATAATCTTAAACCTCTTTTGTCATAGTCTTTATTCAACTATTTGTTCAATTAATGTGACTTATGCTAGACAATTTTGTTCTAATGAGTATGGTGCTCATTCTTAAAATAAGCACTCACAATTATGTGGGCCGTGGGGCCTATTGTATGCAGGCCATCCCTCCATGTGAACACAGTAATCACTGGGATAGAATACCAGAACTTTGTTTATATTTTGGCATTTATTTTTAGCGCTCATGTGTGCCCCTAGTGATAAGGTGCATAAACGTTGTATAGATTTTGTTATTTTCCTTATACTTTTTAAGTGTTTCAAATATTTAATATATGCTTGTTAATTGAAATTTGTGTTTTATGAAACAGATAAATGAATTAAATCAAAATAAACACAATTTGATAAATTGTAGAAGAGAAATTAGAGCTTAAGAAATTCATTGAGTTGAAATGAATTTTGCTTAAAATTGGATTCGGATTTGGGCCAATAAAATGCTTGGAAGGACACGTCCAAACAAGGGAAAGAAAAGAAAGAGAATTTGACTTTTGGGATTGAATTGAAATCGTGGGCCGGACGTTAGCTTTTTGGAAATTTGGAGAAAAGTCTTTTCATTCTTGGACCAAAAACAGAAAAAGAAAAAAAATGGCAGATTAACTTGAGGGAATATTCATTCGCACGGGAACTCGAAAACGGCGGGAGAAAAACAATCGATCGTTGATTCATTCATTCTACACGTGAACATGGGTTGAAGAACTTTTGGTGACTTTGACTTAATTTATGAATAGCTAATTTATTTATTTTCCAGCAGAAGGTATTAGTTGAAGTTTTAATTTTATGACAATTGTGAGATCAAATTAATTTTAATATATTCTTTGTTCTTGACTTTTTATATATTTCTCGTGTTTATTATTATTGTTCTGATTAATTATTCAAAGTGCACGTTGTGTAATTATCAGAATTGTATATTGTCAATTAGAATTCTAGATCCGTAATTTTTTAGAAATTCTGATCCGTAATTATTTAGAAATTCTGACTTAAGTGGTAAAATAATAAATTAGATATAATTAAGGTGTTTAATCTCTATTATAGAAATATATAACATAATTTAAATAAATTGATTGTATCTATGTATTGGTTAGAATTAGTAGTCTTTCTAGTACCTAATATTGCTGATAAATTAAATCATAAGAACGTTTCTAGGATTGTTCATTAGCAAAGGAAGTAATCAACGAGCGTATCTTGATTATCAAAAAAGTAAGCAAGGATAGATTGCTCGATCGTATCAATAATCATAATCATAACCAATTTATGGAAAAAATAGAGTGATTTATATTCACATCAATGATCAGTTATTGGAATCAATTCTAATGATCAATTATTGGAATCAATTCTGAGATTATACATTGGGCTTAATATTCATCACATATATTTTCTCGTTGTTAACTTGCATTTTTAGAAATTCCATACTTCTAATGGTTATCTAAATTTACATTTTACTTTATGTTATTTTATTTTATTTTATTCATCAACATCAAAACCCCCCTTTAATTTAGTTATTTTACTTTTAAAAAATTAAATCTCACCAATCTCTATGAGTACGACCTTGCTTACCAGTACTATAGTTTTAATATCTTTAGAGCAAGTGTATTATTATTTATTGGATTTGACACTCAGCACCAAGTTATATTATTATATAGTTCCTCCGTCCCATAAAGTAGGACGGTAGATATTTTTAAACAAATTTATAAGAAATTATGGATAATATAGTTGGAACATTTAATTTTATAGGCCTTTTTTTCATTTTAGTCCTTTTACCTAATTAATGATCTAGAATTAATTCTAATGAACAAAGTGGAAGCGAGTAATGTCATGGTGGAATATGGAGGCCCGGTTGCAAGTGCCAATATCAAATGGAGTAAATTCTTTGACTCCTTTTCTCTAATATTTTGCTACTTAGATAGTTTAAGTGGCTAATTAATTAGAGATAAACATAAAAAAGAAATATTAAGTACAAACTCGATATAGTGAGTGGTCTATTTTCATAGGACGAATGAAAATATTATAGCATATTATTTTTTGCGACGGAGGGAGTACATGCTAAATAGATAGTGTTCACTATTTCGTTTGAAGTGCTTTCCCTGTAGCCAAAAAAACAAAAATATAAGACAATATGTCCTGAAAAAATGGAACATAAGATTATTTTTTTGACAGTTTTGAATGCCATTAGTTAGACACCATCTGGTTTTTTTAACCGGGGAGCCATGCCGCCAAATATTTTTCCAACTTTTAAACCCACAATAATTGCCTCTAACAATCAGTTCTATTAAAAAAAATGGTATAAGACATGAAAATATACGAAATTCTTGATTTTTTTTTAAAATTGTTAACGGAATCTAATTCAACTGTGAATTAACTTTCTTCTTAACCAATGATGTGATATGGCATTCGGGTATTGAATTTTTATTTAATGCTTGTTGGTCAATGACTCTTTGGAAATGTTAGAGTTGGACAGTAAATTTAACTCATTTAATTTAATTAATGTCCTAATAATTACAAAATAATTAGATTTTTATAATATTTAAACTAGATATTTGACTTTACTTTCAGTGATATTTATTTATTATATTATATATATGACTAGATAAAATAAATACATTCTCCTTCAAAAAATAAAATAAAATAAATATATTCACTACGTATACTTTTACTGACCACGTGTGTATGTATGTGTGTACACACACGCACATACTTAACACTGAGATTTTTTGAATAAATTCATATATGTGTCGTAGAAGTGCCCATTCCATTCCACCCCACCAAAAAAAAAGGGTAGAATAAGATCTAGAATACTTAACTTAAAAATCTTGCTCATATTTTTTCAATTTGAAATTGTTCCATCAGTTCGGTTTGGATGAAATCAACTGGCTAGTTCCTAGTAGAATAGGCATGAGAAATATCATATTCCAGGGTAACTTTCATGCCACGTTATTTGGCTGGTCCCAAAAACGTTCTACATTGCTCTACTACTAGACGTAATTGCTTTAGGTCGTCAAAGCGAAAGTACACCTAAATTTGGATGAAATCCATTACAAATGAAATCTAATTATTGATCAAGAAACTTGTATTAGTGGTGAAGACACCCTTTATCGAAACTATTAAGTGCAGCTTGAGTTACTCACCTCTGCTACCATCTTTATGTTTTAGTTAAAAAGACAAATCTAATTTGTATTTTTTAGATAACTAGATCAATCGGAAAATCCTTTTAGTTGGAGGAGAGAAAGAAAAGAAAATCCATTTTAGCTAGCTAGAAATTATTACTTGAATGGATATTCCCTCTAACCAAGCTAGAAATCACATCTAGCGGTGCAACATTGTTTGGATGACAAGAAGTGTAGATGGCTTGGATTTCGGAGAAATGATATTTGTACACACAAAATGTGTAACTTTTGTACACACCTCTTTGTATTTACTTAAATATCCTTCGATCCATCTTCCTTCAAAACACAACTTTTAAGAATGTAGATAAATTGTGTACAAAAATTGTACACCTTATTTGTACAAATAATACTTCTCTTGGATTTTGTTTTATATTTTTACAAGTAGCACCTTTTTTCACAATACAACAATTTTTGATAACTCGCCTTGAAATTGTTAGATTCGCATATCACAAAAATTTTCCCACAATTCTAGACTTTCTCAAAATTTCTGAAGAACTAATAATTGGTTCTATTATCCAGTTATAAATTGTAAGATTTTACGATTTGATTTTTTTTAAATATTTTATAACTGTATTAGTACGTTAACAGTTCTGTAAAAGGACTCTTATAAAACAAATATCATAAAATGTTTAGAATTTTCTAAACCCTTGTTAAACGATCTTTATGGGTAGCAAAATATCTCGACTTGAGTTTGACTTTGTTCAAAGGAACCATACTCCAAACGTTATTCATCTCTCTAATCTTAATTAAACTAATTAATTTGTTAATTATGAAGTGACTAAAAGAAAAGAACCAACAAAAGTCTATTACTCCTTCTACAAAGATAGTCTAGTAATTATTTCACTCAGATTAAGAAATTATAGTTTTTTTTTAATTATTACAAAGGATTATAGGAAAGGGAAATCGAACATCTTAGAGTGTAAAAAGTTAACAAAAATGTCATCAAATCAAATAAGCCTGGATAAAAAATAATAGTTAATATAATGAAAACATTAAATTATATATCTATGTATATTTTAGTAAATACTTGACTACAATTGCAATTAACAGAGCAAAAGAGTACGCACATCACTGTTCTTCACATCCCCTACTCAAAATTTATATTATCAAATCCAGCGACTAATTAATTAATTTAAAAAGGGCAAAGAAAGAAAAAAAAAAAAAAAAAGGGAAGCCAGTTGGTGAACTAATGGCGCTCCATTTGAAACGGAAACTGAGTTCCCAATCCCAGCCACGCCTCCTCGCCGTTTATCCCCTTTTTGTTGCTTTCTGCTTGATAGTATGGTGTTTTTGCTGCAATCCTTCTCCTGGAAAATTTCCCCAAATCAGTTCCAGCCCAGAATTTATGAATACGGAATATTGGAATTATTAAGGGGTCCAAGAATTCTTACCGATTTTTCCTCTTCTCCAAGAACCGGGCCAGGGAGTTCTTCCTTGCCATGGGTAAATCTGCAGACCCAAAGAAATTTACAGAGGTAAATTCAAAAGAACTTGTGCCATTTCCAACAGAATGAGAAGCGAAATCGAGATTATTACCGGCGCCGAGTGGTGGCTGAGGAGGGTAGTGGAGGAGGAGGTCAAAATTCGGGACGATTTGTGGAACGGCTAATATGTTGTTATTGTTGTTATTGGTGGATTCAGCGGGACTCGGTGCCATATACGGCCGCGGAGTGGCGGCGGTGGGGTGGTTCGGTCTGGTGGCTATCGTCATGATTTCACTAGCCTTCTGCACCGGAATGTCATTGAAGACTAGTACTTTACCGCCATAGAATATGGTCATCTGGGCGGTTTCTGCCTCAGATCTATGAACTCCCTCTCCATGAAAAGTGGAGCCATGACCGCCGATGAACTGACGGAGAACAGGGAAGAACTCTCTCGTCGGAGCTGCCGCCGGTTTCTCTATACTCGACAACAGATTCATTGTCCCAATCGGAGCCCCTGAAGAAAATAGGAAAAAAGGAAAGAAATTAAAGCCAAATCTGGAAACTGAACAAAATCAAAAACCCAGAAAAGAAAAGGAAAGTAAAATCTATTACCTCTGTGTTCAAAATCTTGAGTTTGAGACCTCCACCCTAGGCTAAGGTCACCCAAATAATGGCCAGAGAACCAACTATCTTCCATTTCCGACGAACCAACTATCTTCTCCGGTAAACCAGAAGTAGCATTCAAGAAAGTAATGAAGGAATTCAAGATTGATGGGTGAGTTTGAAAAATGACTGGTGGGAGAGGACCAAGAAGTTGCAGTGTTTTATAGGGGTCCAGTTATCTTTCTTGGTTTGAGAAAAGAGCACGAGGAAAAAATGGGGATTCTAAAGTACTCCTCATATTATTTTATTATTATATATTATAAAAATTAATTATTGAAAAATAGTGAGAGTCTCTATTTTGTTATTATTATATCCATTGAAAAAGCACACATGTCATATGCGTCAAAAGAAAATATGAAAATCAGTACAAATGTTCCCGGGCAACTTGGTCCTTGTCGTTAGGTTAATTATATAGTCGGGCAATTTTTTATATTTTTAGTAGAATTTCACTGCTCTGTGAATGGGCGCTTTGAAATGTAATTATGTAAAGTGCGAAAAAAATTGTTGATTTCATGACAATGTAGGGTTAGAAATGTACTACTACTACTACTAGTCAGATCAAAAAAAAAAAAAAAAAGAAATGTACTACTAGTAGTTAATACATGCTAAGTTGAAAAATCACAAGTCTCATCATCTCAAATTTGAATGTGCTCTTCATAATATAGCTAGTAACTCTTACTACAACCAATGTAAGAGTATCTCCAATACAATGGTTATGATCTAAGAAAAAAATAGAGGAGAGACGCATGTGAAAAATTAAGTAGCGAGATATTGGAATTACGAAAAGGAGGGGGCCAAATTTGACCATTCATCTACCTTTGTCTACATCAAATCTATCAAGAAATGAGTTTTACGGTCAATACTAAGTGGTTTAGTAGCATTTAAATAGGTTTCTCACACCCTACATCTAAAGTTCAATTCCTCTTCTCAACATTTAACTTGTAATATTCAACTAAAAAAAGAAAGAAAAAAATGACTTTTACATCCTCACGTTATCTGACATTGTGCGGAAAAAGCAAACTTTGACTTTTTCCCCCACATTAAATAAGAGTCTTTCTCGACATTTATGTACCATCAATTAGTTAGATAAATGAAAAATAAATAAGTGGATATAAAGTTCGTTAATTGATTTTGCCTCTAAATGAAATGAATGGTAGAGCAAGAACGTTAATAGTTATGGAGTACAAAATATTCTTTGCAAAGACAATTTTATTGATTTTTGAATGTTGTAAAAATATAACAACTTGATCAGGAAGGCTAAAAGGGATGGGATTGGAATTGAAATATGCTATTTGTAGCAGAACATTCACAAAAAGTCAGCTATATTATCACTACAATATTTATTTCTCTCACCACATTATATATTCACCACAAATAAAAAGAAAATTTAACAACCACACCACATTATATTGGCATTTATAACCAAATTATCAAAAAAAATTTTAAAAACAAAAAATTAGCACTAACAATAAGCGTGGTGTGCGTTTCTAGTTTCTATTTCCCATTTCCATCTTCATATTCTCCATCTACACCACTACCCAAATAGCAAGCCCTCACCTGTTGTAACCTACCCTTGAGCATCTTGTCAGAAATTGAAAACCACACGATTCATTTGTCTTATGATCTTCAGCCCTTTTCATTTTTTTTTTTTTGAATAAATAGTTTTGTAATTTAGAACCCAATTCTTATTTACATTACTATTTGAGATTTGAGGAAACGGAAACCTAGGTTATCATGACTTTTGTAGAACATATGATTCCATTATACTTTATTAGACTATCTATATTGCTAGTGTTAAAATTAACTATTCACATAAGTAAAAAGTAAAATTTTTAGTGGTTGTCAAATGACACTTAAACAAATTAAATTTAACTATTAACAAGTTAAATTTAACTATTAATTTGTACTACATTGATAATTCTAACTAAAAGTGTTAAATTTATCAATTTAATAGTCAAAGGGTGGGCTAATCTTAATTTAATTAAAATGAAAAAATAAGAAATAATATCAAATAATATACAATACTAAAGCGGCTGCTTTCTTCCTTGGGAAGCTTTACGTCTCCCGCCTAAAGCACGGTTCTTTTGTGGTATTTCATTTTGCTTTTTCGTTTTTTGTTTTAGCTTTGATTCTTGTCCTTTCATTTTGCTATTTGAATTATTATATTCGAGGGTATAATTAACACTAAAATCGAGTTTTTATATGTTTTTAGTTCATTAACATTTTCACTGTTGGCGATAATCTGTTGACAGATTGCATACTTGCTGTTTGTGATAATGTCCAATTGACAATATAATCTCCAAGGGAATTTCTGTGAATTTTCAGATACAACGTCAACTATATTATAAGAAGAAAGTAATGACAATAGCTGGTTAAGGATATAGAATTATCCAATCAATAGAAAAAAACACCAAATTCATAAAAAAACAAGTGACGGGCAACCCAAGAAACGGAAACAATAAGAAGCCATGGTTTCAGTGTAGATATACAAAGGAAAAACTCAGGCTGAATTTTAATCTATTTTGCTGATATTTCTCTAGGATTATTATTACATATTCTTTTTATTCTTTGTCATAATGATTATTTATTCAAGGTTCTACTCATTGGTGATTCCCTGTCAACAAATCTTTTCTTCTCCTATTCATAGTATGTCATCTATCGGAGTGGTTTAGTGGTTTTGCTGGATAATTCTCACTTTTCATTGATTATGATATCTTTTCTCTCATGATTAAATATTTTCCTTTTTCAAATACGAAAATACTGGAAATGGTTTAAAAATTCTTGATTTTTTCGTTAACTAACATTAAAGTTAACGGGCTTTAGCTTCTAATAATTTTTTTAAGCAATATAGTTAGGATTTACATTTTTTCTATATTTTTATACTAATCCACAAGGAAGTTTTGAATATCTGTTTCAGATGGGACACCAAATAATTAGCTATGTAAAATGTATTGGATTTCCATTCTTTCAAAGACGGATCCAAAAATTTACCAAGCAAGGATTTGATATAATCTATTATTTATTACGTCAACAATGGGAAAAATAGAACAAGTATATACTTACTTATATCGCAACTTGAATATTTTACCATTTTATATTAGAACATCTAAGTGGACAATGTGATTTCAGCAGCGGTATTTCCCCATTTTTTATGTATCTCATTTCATGATATCTTCATTTTTTACGTTTGTGTTATTTTTTGCTGCTAGAAGAGTCAAAAATTATCTTTCGTCTCATGGCATTTCTTCATAAAATGTTCTGTTTCAACTTTGTACACTATTTTTTTGTTGCTGGAAGAATCAGATTGGGAGTAACAAAATAGTGTTTAGTTTGGTTAGTAAGAAACTTGGCTAACTCTCTAATCTACATCCAACTTTCTGAGAAAACTCTTTTAGAACATATTTTCACTCTACTAATATCTTTGAATTGTGTTTATTATCATTCTTTTGCCAGCCATGTCACAGTCCGTTACTTTTTGACGTAGGAAGTCTAATTATTGAAAAGGATTAGACTACTTCAAGCCAAGTCTATGATGATTTCAAAGAAGCAGGGAATGCCACTGGATAAAATTCAAGATAAATGTTCTACTCATCCATTTTCCTAATTTTTCTAATCATTTTTTTAAAACTTCGAGGGAAGGTGGATTCAAGTCTGTGTACATCATAATATATTTAGAATATGGTGTCACTTGGATCTTTTTGCAGATCAAATGTGTTTTTTAATTTTTTTCCCCATGTTTTCTTGACGTTGTATGTAGAGTTATAGGGTAAAGAAACCAAGATCCTAGATTTTCTATATGAATGTTATAGGGTAAAGAAAGGTGGTTCTAATATAAATAAAGATCTTTATTTGGGTTAACAGAAAAACTTAACCGAGTCGTGAATAAAAATAGATTATCAGGGTTTGGATCCCAATCCCCTCCCCTCCCCTCCCTTTATACATATCTATAAAATAATAATAATAATAATAATAATAATAATCCCATTCCTTTGTACATATCAATAATTAAAAAAAACGAAAAGAAAGAGATATTAGAGACCACATCCATAACTGTTGGGGATTAATCTTGGATGCCCAACTAATGTTTTTTTTGAGAAGCACAGCTAAGGAAAATATTTGGTAAATTTTTAGAAAAAGTGACTATTGAAGAAGCAATAACATCTTACAACAGAATTTGAGAAGTAGTGGAACGGTAATTTTTCAATTTCTACTTTTAGTTTCTCCAATGAATAATAATTAAATTATCAAATTTAATACTATATTTAATTTTTTATATCTTTTGATATATTAGATAAAGGTAAAGAAAATTTACAAACCATATCATGTAACAATCTATTTTATTTAAATTTTCTCATTAAATTATAATTTATTTGATTGTACAATATATATGGCTATTTTTCATATATTTTATTAATTGGTTAATTTCAAATAATTTTTTCCAACAAAAAAAAACTTGAAACAGAATTTTCACTTTCAGGTTTTTTTTTTTTTTTTGATATTTTGAATATGTTACATATTATTCATAAAAGGAAAAAAAACAAGGATATCATATAATAACAAATAAAGATTTAAATCATACACTTTTTAGTAAATATAAACTTTCACAACAATGAAAGAGTTAAATTTACAAAACACTTAAAAACTTTTTTAAATCGTACAATAGTTTTAGCAAAAAGATTTACCAAACACTAAGCTGATTCTTGCTGTAGTAGTTTTTTTAATCTATCACAGTGAAAGCTGCTTATTTGAGAAACTCCAGCAATACCAAGCTAAGCCATAGGAGTCTGCTATTTATTTTTTTTTATTTTTTTGAAAGAAGAGTCTGTTATTTATTTATAGATAATCATTCGAGCAATCTTTTACAAATGTAACATATTCACTGTTTTATATTTAAATTATTTTTCTCTAATTATATAAATACATAAGTAAAATTATGGATTTATCTAATTTTATAAAAAATTGTTTAAATAATTACCTATAAATACGTTTTTTCCAAGACGTTGCGTGAACAAATGTAAAGGAAGAAAGAGTTCCGCTATGACAGAGTTTTGAGTAACCTGCATTTTTTTTTAATTTTTTTATTTTTATTTTATTTTATTATTTTGTTTGGTGCGGGCGGGGCGTTGGTGGTGGTTTGTTTATGGGTGTTGTGGGCCACCACAAATAATTGTTTCGAGTGTGGGATAGAAAGCGAAACGGCGTTCGGTGGGTAACGTCAGAAACCAACACGTACTCGTCATTCATACATACACGTTTGCTACGATTCATACGTGTCATCTATAGCAATTTCTTATTATTTCAACGTGGGCTTTACACACTGGTCCCGATATAATATCATATTTGTGTTATATATTCATGTATTCCGTATTAGAATATACCACATAAAAAAGTACAAATATATTATGTTTCAATATACATCACGTGATCATATAGCACTATATAATTACATGATATTCACTATATGTATAAAATTGTAATAACTCAATACACTATCACGTGACCATATAGCACTATATAATTAAATGATATTCACTATATGTATAAAATTGTAATTATATAGTGCTATATGGTCACGTGATGTGTATAAAATATGATATTTGTAATTAAATAATTACAAATATATTCTGTTTCAATACACTATCTTACTGTTGTTTCCTTACATGAACATACTATTTAACATTTAATGAATTTTTTATATCTTTTAATAACTCAATACTATCAATGATGTTGAATATCATTTCACTTGATAATATGCGTGACATAAATAATATATGGAATTAAATGATATATGCATGTGATTCACCTAATTTAACTTATCATTTAATGATAGGTAGATTAGTGAAAATGTTCAAGTATTAGAAGTCTTGTGTTGTTACGATAGACAAATAATGTGGTATATATTTACTAGTTGCTAATGTGATTTGAAAATGATGTGATATTATGCTGGTATTATACCATACATCATTCTCTTGTGCCTTTACGATATTAGACGTCTAGTACTTAAATATCCCTAAATGAACTGGATAGCATCAATTATGCAATATAACATTACTCTATTTTTTATTATTAACATTTTTAATCAATTCATGATAACTCTTAATAATCTTTCAAGTCTTTTTCTAATTTTCTATTTTTTTTCAATTTCGAATAATTTATTTTTAAATTTAATCTAGCTAATAAATTATTTATTTTTATAATAATACAAATTATTATTATTATAATAACTTGTGAGAAGTTATATTATTTTCCAATTCATTTTATAGGTTGCGTATGTTAAAATTTAACTAGTTCATCACACTAAAAACATTGTTGTAAAATGAACAAATGATTGAATGTTACCTAGATCAACTTTCTTTTCTGGTGAACTTGATTTATTTTTCCTTACTGATATATTTATCAATTGGGTAATATTATAAATACACCCTATTTCATGCCCACCTAACATCCATCCCATAGAATTGTTTATATATTGTGATAATTTGTTTCTAATTTGTCATGATATGTAAGCAATTCAAAGGAGTGGATGTTAAGAGGACACGAGATGTGGTGGACATTTACCATTATCCTTATCAATTTACAACTATTATAAGTCGCTCATCATCGATATCATTCTTTTTTTCATATTTTATTTTATCACTTATTATCCCTAACAAACTTCAAACTAGTATTGTTACTTTAAATATATGTACATATAATTCACCTTTTACACAAAATGTTTAACGTATGTACTTATTATGAAATAACAAACAAGTAGAGGAGCAAAAAAAAAAAAAAAAGGGTAGAAAATTTAAAGCCTTGGATTATAGAGAGAAACAGCAAACCCAACATAAAATTAAGTGTGGAATTGACCTTATATACGTATTCGGGACTGTAAGAAATTTTCAAGTTCGATAAATGAATCTTCAAGTTTTCACTAGTAATTGAAAGAAAAAGAATATATATATATATATATATATAGACACACAAACTGACGGGAAAGAAAAAGAATATTTAAAATTTGGGATGCTTCACACTTTTGATTAAAAGAATAAAAAATAAAAAGCATGCTTAGATTCAAAAGTTAAATTTCACGCTTTTCATCGTTCACTAATGTTTACTCAAGACTCTGTTTTTATGTGCTATGGGGACCAAGCGCTTCGGATGGTCTCTTCAAGCCTTCACGATTTTGTAAATTTTCAAAGGGAATTGCATCCCCCAAGAAATCATTTTTAAAACCATAGCACCCGTAAGGCCAAATTTTAGGGTTTGTTTTTCAGAGGATGCAATTCCTTTGATTCACGGTTTTGTAAATTCGCTGTGGGAATCGCATCACCCACGAATCAATTCCTAAATGGCCTCACAAACAGTTCCTTACCTTTGCAAAATTTAACAATTTAGTTTATAACTTTATTTTCAACATCTAGAATTTCTTACCTTTCAAAAATTCTCACAAAAGATCCTTATGACTTGAATCCATCCATTTTGAGCGCTAAAGAAAAATAAAATGACCTTCTGTCCCTCACATCAAATAAAAATATAAAAACAATAAAATTATTATTATTATTTTGCAAAGAAAAATTATTTTTTTTAGTAAAAGAAAAAATGATAAATATTCTTATCAATAATGTTGTTTATTTAGACTAAACAATCTAGTTGTTATTTTTCTTATTAATCATTGAATAAATGAATGCTCTTATATATATTTATGTATTTTTACCCATCCTGAATGCACTAATACCAAGTAAACTTGATAACAGTCTCCAATCTAGACAAATAAATATTATTCTATTCCTATCTATTTCCCACCTAATCAAAACTCCATTATGATGTTCCATTTCAGCAAAACTCATCAGCAGCAAAAGACCCATTTTCTTCCTTCTATTCTTTGCCATTTCTAATCGTCATTTTTCTTTTACTAAGATTTTGAAAACTGAACCGGACTCATCGATTCAACTAGAAAAGCTAGAAACGGATAAAAAAAAAAAACGACTAGTTTGATTAGTGCTTAAAACTAATACTCCAAACCACTGATTGAACTTAGGCTTGGCAAAACGAGTCGTCAAGTCATGTTTGTGCTCAACTCAGGCTCGTTGATCGGCAAACCCATTGAAAATACGTTCATGCTTGGGCTCGCATTTTTGCAAACTGAGCCTGAGCTTGTACTTTTGACTGGCCACTTGAGAGTCACTCGCCAGCAACTCATTCGTGCTTTAGCTCACCTAAGAGGCAAGTCGAGCTGAGCCAACTCGCCAAACTTGACCAAGTGTTCACACTTGATTCGGGCGCTTCTTTCAACGAGCACAAGGTCAAGTCCATAGCTCATGAGACATTTTGCTAAGTCTAGTTGAACCGCGAACTGTCAAGCTCGGCTCACCAAGTTGAAAATGTGTACATGCTTGGGCTCGCATTTTTGTGAGTTGAGCCCAAGCTCATACTTTTGACGAGCTGCTTGGAAGCCATTCACCAATAGCTTATTTGTGCTTGAGCTCGCCTTTGCCAGGCCACCAAATTTGAGTAGGTGTTCACATTCAACTCAGGCGCGAGCAAAGCGCTGAGCTAATAGTAAAATTATACTATTTTACTAATTTACCCTAATTTAATATTGTTAAAACAATCAATTTTAAATTCTACTCATTAAATATGGGTAAATTAGGAATACATAGTGTAAAATATATATTTCTAATATAATTCTTAATATATGTGAACTAGCAAAGTAGACTGCATAATTGGGACGGAGGGAGTAATATTTAGAGGATTTGCACTGCCTGACATGACTATAACAGTGGTGACCAGGCCTTTTCTTCACTTAAGGATCCTCTTCCTTCTTCTGATATATAATTCTTCATTTGCCAGAATAGAATTGTGAGTTAGAAGCTACCAACCTCTTGGAGAATAAGAATCTTTTTATTATTTTTTCTTTACTAAAAAATTTTTTCATTGTTTTTTATTTAATGTGAGAGAGAAGTCACTAATATTTTTTTTACAGTCAAAATGAATGGACTCCGTCTACATAGGTCTTTTGTGAAAATTTTTAAGAGGTTAAAGACTTTAGAAATTGAAAAAAAAAAAGATTAGAGGCGAAATCACTACTCTTTGCCTTAGCGGCCTTTTGTGAATTTACCCTTAATATAATTACCCTTAACTTTTTATCATTATGATATATAATTTTTTTAACACTCATAATGGTGTTTATATACCAAATGGATGCATGTATCAAAGCCACATGAGACTTAACGACGCCACATATATGACTTTTCTGTGCATATGTATCAATTTCCTATTGTGCTCTCCGGGGACGGAGCTAGCTAAGGCCTAGTGCAGTCGGTGAACCACACTGAACTTTGGACCTTTTCTTTTATTTTTCGGGTTGTTCGGTGGTTTTTTCCAATAAAAATGGAAGTTTCCGGCGTTCCTCATTGTGGAAGATGATGAAGATGACGAAAGAGAGTGTAAAGTAGAGAAATTTCACGCATTCCAAGACTTGTACTTTTACAACTGCCACTATGTTTGGTAGTCATTTATAAATACTTCAGATTTATCAACCAATTTAAATTTTAATTTTTAGACACATGACAACATCACATTTAACTACATATTTGATTTGACTTGAACTATTACATTATTTTAATTATTATCTCCACATGATACAATTAAATTTTAACACTTACACAAAATTTAAAATTTAAATCTATTTATAAATCCATCCATTCATAAATAGTTACCAAACAACCTATGCGTATTCTTTTATTTTCTCTTTCTTCTTTTTATTTTATTGGCAATTAGTACATCAATTAACCTCCCAGCAAACCCGCTCAATGAAATCTCTCCCCCAAAGGCCGCAGTCCCTTTTTGTTTGTTTCATATTATATGCAAAACTACTGCGTTTTTTTCCTTTTCATAACTATTGATTTTAATTAAGAAGACAGGGGTTCTCAAAAAAAATTAAGAAGATAGGAAGTAGATAATAATAATAATAAAAAAAGAGATTCTTTAATAAAAAAAGAAATGAAATTTCAACCGAACTGAATAAAATTTTTAGCTCTGTCCCTGATACTGCTCTCCCATAACATAAATTTTAAGTATAATTTCAATCACAATAGTATTTCATTTGAATGGTTAAGAATATATATCCTAACACTTTATTTTAATAATTAAATATAAACATTTAGATGAACCATGCAATTATTTTTTTCAAAGGTCCTATTAATTCAAATTTAATTGATGCGAATTTTGGAGACTTTTGCTGCAATTTACCCATTGAAATTTCATTGAGGTCCAAATCACGTGCCTACTTCAACTTGGAGGCTAGGTGGGTATTCAAACTTGAGCCTTCCCTTGTCAAAAAGGAAAAATACACGTGCGTCTCCCTCCCGAGGACCAAGTCAAATTTTCTCCTTTAAAAATTGAGGTTACGCAAATTACTAAAATTAGCCCTACCCTACCCTATTGTAGCATTGCTTTTAGTAGAATGTTGGGGAAAAATGTAAAGCCAAAAAATGATGGAGGAGAAGGTAAATGATAGGTTAAATTTTTTAATCAGCCAGCACAGAGTCCTTATTAAGGAGCCTACATAGGTTTTTAGGAAAATTTCAAATTTGACCCCTTTTCCGAGTTTTTTAACCCTAAAAAATAGGTATTTATTCCCGACATTATTTGACCTAATTAATGGAGAAAAACCCAAAATTTGATTTCTCTCCCCATATGCCTGCCAGTTTCATAATGGATCACCAATTAAAGAGATGAAATATTTTGGTCAAGCCGTGTTATTTCTTTAACTTTGGATTTTTGTGAATTTCTTTTTAAAATTTGAAGAGTCTCCTTAACTTGGATTAGATTTTCAGAATTTAAATATAATAATATATATCTTTGAAAATCAAAATGTTCCAAGTTACTCGTGTATTTATTTATACTAGATTTTCACCCGTGCGTTACACGGTTAGACATCTTATCAAAGTATCTACATAAATATCAATATTTAGTTTTAATAAATTATGATAAATAATAAGTAAAAATAAATTTTCGTTTCTATTGGCATTATCTTACAATAAATATAATGTACAGTAAATTAAAAGCAATTAACCCAATTTAGTTTTTCACCCGTGTGATGCACGAGAAGAATAATTTAAAATAATTTAACTTATTGTAAAGATTTGAGAAATTAGATTCTCACATATGCTAAAAAAAATTAAAAACTTGATATCGTATAAGGAGAAGACTACATAGATGGGTAGTTATTTTCTTTTTAATTTTATTTTTTTAAATTCTTAATTATTAATAGTTATTTTTTTCAAGTATAGTTATATTTTATTTTAATTTCTGTTGTATGATATAAGTATTCAATTAACAAAAAACATCAATTATATTAACTTTATTTGTGTGCGTCAAGACCCATGTGATATGATAATATCATTGTCAATTCTCAAACCTTTGAATAAATATTCTCTTGATTGTTGTTTTCACATTGAAATGAAAGGAAGATTTAAAAATACAAAGATAAGATAACTTAAACATAGAATTATAAAAATAAGAAATAATTATGAAGATGAAATAATTCAAAAATTAAAAACCAAATAGTAGAAGGGATAAACATCAAAGTTACCGCATTGATTACCACAAACCAATTAAAATGACCAAAAAGCCCCCACTTGAAGCATTTTGAGAGGGAAAATTGCGATCAAACTGTACCACAACACCTCTCATTTTATTAATATATACATAGTATTATTAGTTATCCTTTTTCTTTTTCTTGGTGAGGAATTGTAACTATTATAATTTATAAAGTTCTTCCTTGAAACTTATTTCATTGAATTCTAAAAATTTTACTATGTCTGTCTAGCGTACATTTACAAATAATATGTCAAAATCAGTAAAATTTCAAGCTAAAAAACCTATTAATTTACTAAAGAAACGTGTAATCGTCATTTTCTTGAAGTCAAATATAAAAGAAAGAAAAGTTGCTAAAAGATTAATCCAAAATTAATGTATTGTTGACATATGCAATTACAATTTGATTGAGAGGGCCAAATTGTTGGGAATGAATGTAGATTCCTTGATTACGCTCGCAGGATCGTTGTTTAAGGAATTTAATGAGATAAGGAAAAAAAAAACAAAGACAAATTTACGAACTATCAAAGCTTTTCACTATACGATTCAAGTCGCTACAACCATATAGAATTTCACTCACCAACCCACAACCCCCAAGTAATACAAGAAAAATGCTCAAACTCTACAGCACCTAAAGTTTCTACTCTTTGAACAAACCTCAAAGAGTTACAAGAAAAACTCACAAGATGCTAAGCTCGCCAATTTTTCTCTCAAAGACTCAAGTCACTCTTGTACATAAAAGAAGAGGAAAACACATCTATTTATAGGCTTTGTTTACTTGGAAGATAAGATAATTCCTTCTAGGATTTGGATTCCTTTTCCTCCAAGAACTCTTCTTTTTTCCTTTTCTTTTTTCTTTTCAACTTTAAATTATTTTTGACAATAAATCTAACACAAATTACGTGGCTAGTACAACTACGAGAAGGAGGCCAGATCGTCACGATTTTCCTCACGTCGGTTCAAACTTTAGCCTTTGTCGGAAAGGAAAATAAACGTGCTCCCAAGAGTCAAAGTAATTTTTTTTTTCAAATTATTTAATAAAGGCAAAGTTAAATAGCCGTAACATAGAAATTATATATAATATATAAGCCCTACTCTATTCTAGCAGTGCTCTTGGTATCTTACCTAATGTCGGCAGTCCCTTTGGGACATCCGATATAAATGGAACGATACAAAGAGGTTATCTAATGTCAGCAGAAGTGTAAATGAGAAAATTCAGATATAGTTTGTCGAATATGAAAGAGTAAAATACAGTAAGTTCCCGACCTTTACATCTATTTGTACTTTCGTCCTCATTCTTGAAATCTAGACCAACAAGCCTCTAGCATCTAAAAAATTAGCGCATTTCATCTAAAAATATTAGGGTCCATTTCACAACTATTTATAAAAAGGGAATATTATCATAATTGATGAAATTAAATTTAAAATTCACTATCTAATCGTACAAAAAAATGACAAATGTGCATAATCATAAAATTTCAAATTAATTTTCGAAAAAATGTTGTCATTGTGTAAACATGTTACTCTTCTCTAAGTGAATTTCAAATTTAATTTCAATTATAATAAGATTTCATTTACATGGATATCAAATGGTAACTAACACATGACTAAATATATGGATTTGGATGAATCATAATGATTTTGAAAATGCTGGGGGTCCTTTTTGGTTGAAATTTAAATGTTGGGGATGAAATTGCAAATGGATGCAAAGGTTGGAGACCTTTCCTGCATTAATTTTACTGCATTGCAAATTATTAGACTTCCATCCAAGTTATCACGTAAGAGTTGTAGTAGAAGACTAGAAGTAGTTGGCTACTTGGCTGGTTAATTATATTCAGATATTCATTGTCTATGTATACACATTCCAGTGATTCAAAGGCAAAGTTGAATACTTGAATTCCTTCTCATAAATATTCTTTAGCTTCTTTATCTGCTCTATTTGCTATAATATTAAAATATATTTTGTATTTTGTATATTCTGTGGTTTGTATTTTAGTACCTATACTTTCTTTTATTTTATTTTTAGTCCTTCTGCTGATCATTTCGTTATTTACAGCCTTTGTAACTAGTTAGATTCTTCCTTCGTCAGATTCCGAGCCGCTACTGTGTATCAAATAATAGTGATAAATTCACTACTTTCCCACTTTATATTTGTTCTCTCTGGTAATATGTTATCATAGATTTCGAAGCCCTAGATCTTCGATTTTTTGGGAAATTCTGTGTGAATCATATGCTTTATAACTTGACGAATAATTCTACTTGGACCAAAAAAAAAAAAAAA
>CAVNYN010220278.1:0-40307 GCA_963692815.1 Nyctanthes arbor-tristis
TTTTTTTTTCAATTGAGGTTTCTTCATTTATTTAAATATTTTCCCAATGCATAACTTGTTTGAGTTAAAAATGCGGTTTAAATTGTTGAGTTATTCAATAATTACAGTATGGATTTTATTCACTTTGAAATTTCGCATTTTGAAACGGTTATCATTCTTCATAATATATATATATATATATATATATATATATATATATATTACTACACTTAACTTCATCAAATTATTTCAATCAAAAAGAAATTATTATTTTTTTATGGAACTATTATTTTTTTATGGAATTATTATTTTTATTCATTCATGTTTTGTTTGTTAAAAAAATAAATTCAAGTTGTGCCCTACTGAATAAACAGCCTGCCTATGCAACTAGAAAGAGGAGAGGCTGGGTCTTTCTCTCTCTTTTTTTACTGCTATAGGCAGTGGCGGAGCTAGCCTTTGACGTCAGGGTATGCACAAATTTAAAGAAAAAAAAATTAGGTTACCCAAAAAGCTAAAGGAAAATTATTCACTATTTTTCCTTCTAAAACATGTTGATGTTTTTTAAAATTCATTGATAATGTAATTGTCATTTTTATATCATCCTACTCTTTTCATAAATTTTATCAAGTTTAAAAGAAACTGATCAATTCTATCAAAAAAATAAAAAATAAAAGAAACTAATTTATTACTAACTTATCTTAAAGAAACTCATCTATTATAGTCACATAAATAATATGAATGTGTTTGACAACAATCTAAACTAATTTCAAGTTGCTTTTTGAAAAATAGTGAATTAAGAAAATGATGTCAGGTGACAAATATTTAAACCAACTTAAAATAGTTTCCATGACAATTAACTTTAATTTCTCATTTAGGAAATTTTAAGTATTGTTTATTTATTTTAATAAAGTAATTGAAAATTATGTGTTTCAATATCATGAATTATGTAAGAAAAGTTTTACTAAAAACAAATAAAGATATTCCCTTTTAAAAAGAAAACAGATAAGGATACATGTATAAAACTAACCACCCAAAAGAAAAAAATAAATAAGAACGAATAAAAAAGACATGTAACATAAACAATTAAAGAAATAAAAAAAGACACGTAACATAAACAATTACTACAATTTACAATAATTCATGAAAAAATAAAAAAAAATTTATTATGAGATAGAAGATTTCAAAAAGAAGATAATAAAAAAATAGAAAAGAAATGAGGAGAGAAGCGTGGGGTCGTAGCTAACTCATTAAGAGAGAGAGAGAGCCATCCCGTCAACTTCTTGGAATCTGTGTTGTAAAATCCTCCCTTTCTCTTCCCCTTCGTCTTCCTAAACTCTAAAACGCCATTTCTGCAAAAAAAATTGAAGAAACTCAACCAAAAAAAAAAAAGTTGGATATGCACGTGCATACCCGTACAAGACTAGATGTTTCTTATGCTTTGAGTGTCACAAGCAGGTTCCAAACGAACCCTGGAGAGAGACATTGGACAACAGTTAAGAACATTCTTAAATACTTAAGACTAAGGATGTGTTCTTGATGTACGGAGGAAATAAGGATGAACTATGAGTTCAAGGGTATACTGATAAAGATGACTGTAAATCCCAATCCGATTATGTATTTACTCTTAATGACGGTGCTATGAGTTAGAAAAGTTCCAAACAAGCAACGACCATTGATTCAACAATGGAAGCCAAATACACAGCTACTTCAGAAGCAGCGAAGCATGGTGTTAGATCAAGAAGTTCTCGCTAAACTTGGAGTGATTCGTAGCATAGTTGACCCAATATCTTTGTATTATGACAACAATGGAGTCATCACGTAAGCAAAGTAACCTAGTGCTCATCAACAGTCTAAGCATGTATTAAGGCGATATCATCTCATTAGAGAGATTGTACAAAGAAATGACATAAAGATAAAACAAGTCCCTACAAGCGATAATGTTGTAGATCTATTGACAAAGCCATTGTCACAAGACAAGCATGATAGTCATGCTATGTCTATGGGTATTAGATAAATGAATGACTAGATCTAATTTGTATAGATTTTAGAATTATACTATTTTGTAAGATATTTTGAGTATAAACACTTATTAATAGATGCTTTTTAATAGCAGATCTATTATTTTCATAAGTATTATTGTCTTATCGTTAAATAATACAGTTCGTAGAATAAGACTGGAATGACTTGTTAATCACAATGGGTTGTAATTGTGAGATGCGTGTTATCACTTATTCTTAATTTATCCCTAGTCGAATTGATTATGGGATACTGATATTGTTGTTGTAGATAGACTAGCATGTGTTACATTTCTTTCTTATCAAGAAAGTAACTGATCTCACAAGTTAGAATGTAGGGACATTCGAATGAAAACATGGATGCTTTGTTAGTAGAACAAGCATTGGATGACTAGCTTAGAGATACCACACAGATATTATCCTAGCGTCAGTGGTTGATCTCTAATGGATAGTTGTGGAATTGGTCCTTTGATTTGAGGATATCATAGAATCTTATGTGATGATTGTTACGCTTAAGCGGACATTAGATGAGACATTAGCCATGAGTTCTCAGGAAAATATCGTACAGGCATAATGAAAGTTGCATCAAGGTTGTGAGTATTAAAGATGAGAATTCATCACTCTTGGATATTAAGAGACCATAATCTGCTTTGCGCTACTTGAGTTTATGGAAATTCCTTAGCTAAGGTGTGATTGTAAGTTGAAAGGAATTTCAACTGTGATCATAAATTTATCAACGTCAAGCCTATGCGAGTAACATAATTGGTTGAAATGGGATTGACGCATATCCATGTCTCTTAACCAATTGGGTTATATTGATAAAGGGATTACATTTCCACAATAACTATACATGGAAAGGTCTTTTTATATCACACGACATCCTGTCACATGAATTTCCTTGACACATTACTAGATGTCAATCTTGGATGGCGTCGGGAACTGATAGATATAGGTGAATCGATGATAAATTAAAATAGAGATTTTGGTTTGTTTTAGTCTAATTGGATTAGAATAATAGTATCATGAAGTTTGCCATTGAGAGTAGAAGCTTAATGGGTCACACACAAAAGGTAAGAATTGGAGTATTAGAATTGGACCATGTTCAAGCGAGAGATTGTTGGAATTAATGTACATGGTCCAATTGTTAGATCGAGTTTGTACATAACGGACCGATTTAGTTAACAAGATTAATTTGGTCAGGCCATGCATGGACTTTAGAATCCTAATCTAATTAGGGGTGTGAAAGGGTTTCGTAAGAAATCTATAAATAGAGCGCCTTAGGGTCTCAGATTACGACATCCACAAGAACATTTTTTATTAACTTGCTAGTACAAGATAATATAGAAATCCTAATCCCTACTATGAAAAGTTTGTGTTCTTGGATTGTTCTTGCGTGTGGAGTACTGTTAGACGTTGGATGCTTAGACAGCTGTGCTGTGATCAGATATACAGTTGACTTTGTTGTTTTGTTCTAGGTAATTTTCTGATAACGAATTCGATCTAAGAACAAGTTTGATCTTGGTATTGGAATTGTATTTTTATTTCCACTGTGCATGTTGTCTACAATTTCTAACTTATTTCTTCTTCTTCCTTTTTTCTTTTTGTTTTTTTGGGTCTTGTTTTAGTTGGTTTTATTTCTCATTATATTAATGATTTTATTTAATGAGAAAATATATCTTCACTACAACATTTTTTAGTTACACCACATTTTTATTTCGCTGAATGCCATTAATCTTTATCACTTATAAAATTTTTGTCCCAATAAATTTCATTGAATTTTTCTGAACATTTTATTAATTTTTATATCCTCTTTTGTAATGATGGTTACCATTTAAAATGTTTTATTTGTATGCTTTAAAATCATAAGGAAATATGTAATTTATTTTTATAGATATTTTTTAATTATTTAAAAAATTTAGGTGGTTCTCAAACCAAAACGTTTAGAAGAAAATCATTGTTAGAGAAAAAATTTGATAATCTATAGAAGATTGAGGATAAAAGACAATGAAAAGGGGGTTAATGGTTTAATCCGAAAACATGAAAAGTTAGAGAATATTGAATGCAATTAGAGTGTGATGTGTATTTAGTAAAAAGCATAGTGTCAGTATAACTATTATTATTTTATATGTAAAAGTGACATAAATAAGTGACATACTCATGTGTCACAATTCTATTGGCTGTTGATCACATAGATGCTTTTTATCATCCAGTAGAATTGTAATACATCTACAATGTCACTTATTCAACTTACAATTTCATGTCTCCTAATTAGCAATTTGCTATTGAAAGTGAATAGTAATTGTAGATATTTCAAAATATATAATTGAAATGTGATTAATGAATAATGTTCAAAAACTTCTCAGAGGTTCCATTACAAAACTTTTAGAACACGTGTCGGTTTCCCAAGTGCACCATACGGGAGAGCCAACATGCGTGGAACCCACCAGTGGATTCTCTCATGTGGTGCACATGGAAGACCGACACGTGTCCTAAGGTTTTCGTAACAAAAGCTTTCGAGAGATTTTTGGACATTATCGTGTGATTAATTAGCTAATTGTGTTTCTTAACAGAAACACTGTAAATAAGTCTATTTCCAAGCCTAACTTTGTACGTGTAGTTGGTGCCAAGGGAAGAAAAGATAGTGAAAATAGAGGTTTGTTAATTGACTCAATTACCTAGGGACTAGGGGTCAAATAATTCCATTTAGATTTAGGAAGAAAAGAAAGCCTGGCTCTTATTATTTACAATAAGGAGATATTATGGCCAAAGACCTACTAAGGGAGTACTACCAAAGTCAAGTAACTTTGCTTTTATTATCGAAGTCCTTTACCAATATTCAATGGTCAAAGGTTTGTTTTCTTCCCAAAAAAAAAAAAAAAAAGTAAGTTTGTTGGTAAATAATAAAGATTCGTTCTTCACGAGTTCAGACTGCACTTGATATCAGAGTTTTATTGAAAACAGAGACTTGATATATATAGCTAGATGAACTTTGAATAACAGAATGAAATTTGCAATGATGAAGAAAATACAGCATGTAGTGGAACCCTATATAGCATGGAGTTTAGGTAGGGGACATTGTTCCTTCAAGTTGATCAGTGGATGTTCACAGGCCTCTTAGGCAAACTCTACACTCTAGTATTCCTATTACTTTCCTTAATGCTAAAGTGACTAATTTCCTTTCTGCAAACAAATGGGATGAACTGAATTGAGAAACCTGTTGCCTCAATAGATTGTTCAAGCTGTGAAGAGCATCCTTGTGGCAGAAGAAGATAAAATATTTAAGACTTTAGAAAATTCAGCTACATTTTCCACTTCTTCTTGTTTGAATCTGATTAAACAATACAAAAGTACGCAGATGTGGTGTTCACTAATATGGGATAAGGGTTTACTGCACAAAATGTTAGTATTCAATTAGAGACTTCAAAATGACTGGATTCCTGTTGATTCTATTCTGAAGAGCAGTTTTCACATTTGCTTAGCTTCTAAATGCCACTGTTGTGATAATGGGGAGGATATCTCACATGTTTTTGTAAGTGGGAAGGTGGCCAGAGAAGTTTGGTCCCCTTTTACAAAAAATTTGATGTTAAGTATAGAAACCTGATGCATACTGGATTTATAATATATCACTGATATCTACATTGCCCCCATAAAGCTTTTAAATGTCTTCCTATGGTGATTTTTTGGTTTTTATGGCTAGAGAGGAATGCTAGTAAGCACAACCAGAAAAGTATGAATTCAGTGGGGGTCATTAGAGATGTGGAGGGATATTTCAATTCCTTGACTATAACTGAATCTGGGAAGAGGAGTATAGCTGTATTAGTTTATTGGCAAAAGCCTGAGATGGAATTTGTTAAGCTTAAGACTGATTGAAGTGTTAAGCTTGATGGTAAGGCAGCTATTGGTGGAATTATTAGGGATTATACAGGTTTGGCCATCTTGGCTTATTGCAAAAAATTAGGGGTTGTCACCATTACTGAAGTTGAAGTGTATTCTATACTGATCAACATACGACTTTGCTTGAGTAGAGATTTAACTTAGGTATTGGTGGAAACTGACTCCAGGGCAGCTTATCATCTGATTATAGAAGGAAATAAAGGCCCCTGGAAGATTCAATATGCTACTATGGAGACTAGAGAAATGATCAAACTTCACAATATTTATATTAGACACATATGGAAAGAAGGAAACTAAGCAGCTGATTTCATGGCCAACAAAGGGCAGGAAAAGAATGGGCTCAGGTGCTATACTACTGAAGAATTGCATGGACAATTGCGAGGAATCTTGCTCAAGGACCGATTGTATATACCTCATATGAGGATGATACATGGAATTGCTTAATTGTTTTCATTTGTTTGTTCAATATTGTTTTTGAAATTAATGTTAAATTTATTGATATCAATTTTGTTTATTAACTTGTTACTTATGGTTTTTCATATTATTTTTAGGCAAGGAAATTAAATTAATCTAATAATAAGAAAAACAATTAACTTAGTGTACAAATATCTTTCCCTACAAATTTATTTGTTTGGAATGGCAAGGCAAGGTTTATAGCCTAAACAATTCATTTGGCCACAAAATTTTCATTGAGGGGATGATTTCTAGCCTACAAACGTTATTTCCCTACAAAGATTTATTCGTATTGAGAAATAAGCCTTAGCCTACAAAACGCTTTCCAAACAAAAATTTATTTCACAAAAAATATATTTGTGCCAAAAAAACTTAATCGACGAATTATAATTGTCTCTAAAGTTTTTCTTGGGCAAGACTTTAGTGGACAAATTTCTAACTTTTGTCACCCCAACCTTTTCGCTACGATGTTTGTCCCATAGAGATCCCTACAAACTTTTTTTTTGCCTTGAAAGAGTTTCGCCTACATATTCATACCTTTCCCTACGAAAAGATTTTGTTGGGAGAGGTAGCATGAGGCAGAACGAATACAAGGATTCAAGCAAAAACCTTGCAAGAGAAACAAAACTTGAAATCCGCCAAACCACTCTTGGGATCCACCTAGAAATTGAGGAAAACTCAATAATTTACTGATGAATGGGTAATTGCATAATAAAAACCATACATAAGGCCTCTTTATATAGGCACAAATTTACCTAATTCTAATATATCTTGGAAAGTAATTAAAATATGGAAAATGAAACTAAAATCCTACTAAAATAAGGAAAACAATTAAAATCTTATACTACAAGAAATATGAGCAACGACGAAACTTAGTAATGAAAACTAAAGCGTCGATATAGGGTATCATCTATGGTGACGACCTCATGATGGAGGGTGTAACACTGTATGTAGATTATAGCGGCAACTAAGTCGCCATAATAGGCTTATGCCGCCGCTAAAAGTAGAACCTATTGGGATGATTCATCTTTCGTCGCCATATTTCTTAACCATAGCGACGATATGTATAAATCATCACTATATTTCTTGATCTATAACGACGAAACATAAATTTCGTCACTATATGTCTAGCGGGAAAATTTCCCGCCTTTGTTTATGTGTTGTACCGACGATAAATTGTTGCTAGAGGTAGCAAGTTTGTCACTATAGTTGTAACAATTTATATAATATATATTATAAATGCAATACAATAACTAAAGTTAAACTAGTCCAGATGGTAAGGTGCCTTGTGGGCGGAAAGGAGATCCACGGTTTGAATCTTGGAGCTTGCAAATGTGCTGAATTAAATTAAGTGTGGTTGGGCTCCAAAACGGGTCGTGTCAGCCCCAAAGGGGGTCGGGTGAAATAAGTTTTTTTTAAAAAATTTAATGACAAAATGGGTAAAATTTATAGGGTAACATGTGAGTCGTCGCTATATATGTCATTGCAATAGGTTGAAAATGTAGTCACTGTTGGTCTATTGGTATCGGCTTATACTACAGACCCTACCGCACAAAAAATCGTCGCTATTGACCTTTAGCGATGACATTTGGGTCTACAGCAGTGACGAAAGTCGCCACTATAGGCGGCATTTGTTGTAGTGTTAATAGAAAGAAATGAGAAATCAGGGCTTAAATCCTAATGCTAATAAAATTACTTGTCTTCTTCTATATCAGACTCTCCCACTTAAAGAAAAACTAGTCCTGAGTTTTATTTTGATGGTAGGTATTATAAGCTCAGTTCAGACATTAACTGCCAAAAGCCTAAATTCTAGCCCGTTTAACTCGTTCCTCTTCGGTCTAACTCTTCCTCGATCTATTCTACCATCTATTTACATCAGTCCTCTCCATCTCTGAAGAACTCAACCCCGAAGTTATCATTTCGATAAAGAGCCTCATCATCATCATGAAAAGCATACAAACTTGACATATTAAAAGTATTTGAAATCCCACAGAAGCTGGCATATCAATGATACATGTGTTGTTATTGATTTGTTTCAACACCTTGAAAGGATTACACTTTCTTAGCTTTAGTTTATTGTTTGCACCGACAAAAATCAATCTTTTCTCAAAACTACCATCACTGAATCTTTTTCCTCAAATTGGTTATCAAGATGATGACAGTCTACTGCTGCCTTATACTTAGCATTTGTCTACTACAATTTTTACTTAACCTCATCACAAATAGCCATAACTCCTTCGGCTAAATGTTGAGAAGCAATACTTTTCACATGAGCTAGGCGCAAACTCACCATATCTACTACACAATTTAGCACCTCAGTATAAATGATGGAAAACGTTAATTTTCGTCTGGACAACACTGTTATAGGCAAAGTCCACCTGAGGCAAAGCCTGATCCTACTGTTTTAGCTTATCTCCACTTACACTGCGAATCATGTTATCAAGTGTTCTGTTGCTAACTTTAGCTTGTCTATTTGTTTGAGGATGAGTTGTGGTGCTTCTCGTCAGTCTTGTCACAAATAGCTTCCACAATGTGATCCAAAAATGATTCAAGAACCTTGTATCCCTGTTAGAAGTAATAGATATAGGCACCCTATGCAGCTGAACGACCTCCCTGAGAAAGAGCTTAGTGATGTTTAATGCATCTGAGTTTTCCTGCGTGCTATAAAGTAAGCCATGTTAATGAACCTATCTACAACCACAAACACGGAATCCACTATGCTAGAATTGATCAAATTATAGGATATCAATCAAAACACTAACAAACAATCAATAATAACAAGAATATTGTCTAGCTAGGTTAAAAATTGTGATCCTCAATTAATCAAAAGCTTCCCTCAATGGTCAATTGATTCTATGCCTATATGTGAACTTAATTATCTCTAATTAAGTTATGAATACAAAAGCATACATTAAATCATAAAGATCATCATGTAGTGATTTTGTAACACCCCAATTCTTTTTATAAATCCTTCTAAATTATATTATGAAATAAATCATTAATTGGATTAGAAATTTTTCCCAAAGAATAAAATACAGGTGAACCAAAAATTTCTGATGTTTGATTACAAATTATTTTCATTAAATCTAAAAACATAAAGTAAATTTTGAAATCTATGTACATTAGAAATAAATTTGAACATAACTATGACATCCCCAAGGATGGTCTTATCCGAGAAAGTTTATTTCGTTATAAAGTTTAAACTTATAAAATTTATATATATTAAGGGTACTTAAATCAGGAGCAAAAGATAAACATGATTTATTTATATAAAATCTACTTTACCGTTGTAAAGTAATAATAAATTATTAACTTAAAATAGACATAACATTTTTAAGTTTCCCTTGTGGTTGACCTATGCACCATGGTTAAGGCCCATTACACAATTGCTCAGTTATTTAGAGTTACCACCGACCCCATCACTTGCCTTTTAACACCTACAATGCAAAACTATATGAGCTAATACTTAGCAAGGAATGGTATACATGATCATTATGTATATAATGTCAATTAAATAATAACAATGACTTCACATTACCAAGCATACAGGGCCCTAAACCTCATATAGTATACCGAATGAGCTCAATATCAATAAGGCCAAATTAAATGCGCACGTACTAGGATCCAAGTTCATTGTCGAGGAGTCACTACTAATCTATGCTGGCAATTTAGATAAGAGGAAATCCACATATGCATATTTCTGTATTTTGTGTAACACGTGCATCAGTTGGAAGTCTTAGTTGCAAAAAGTAGTTGCTTTATCTTCTGCTGAGGCTAAATATATATATATATATATATAGCAGCTTCTGATGCTATTAAGGAAGGAATTTGGCTTTATTGAATGAACTTGGGTTTTTGAAAAAATGAAAATGATGTCATTCTTTTCTCGGATAATCAAAGTGCTATTCGTTGAAGTATAAATCCTGCATTTCATGACAAGAAAAAATATGTTGATATCCAATTTCATTTTATAACGGATGTTATTGAGCATGGTGTGGTCAATATTGAGAAAATTTCTAGTCAGCATAACCCTGCTGATATGGGAACAAAAGTTCTTCCTTTGGCTAAATTCAGGATTGTTTGAGTACACTTAATATTGTTTCTCACTGAAATTCAAATTGACATTGTGTATTTTTGGTTAAGGGTGTGTGAATAGTTTTTTAAAGTGTTAAAAATGATATTTGGTTTTCTGTGTTTTTTACCTATCAACCTTTAGAAGCAGTGAAGTCGGATATGCCAACAAGGCCTGCTATAACTTCTGTCAAAACTTTTCAACCAACGTGGAGAATGTGAAAAGTTGTTTTCAAGTTTTAAAACAAAAGGGAAAGTCGTGTTTTTGCAAATTACATTTAATTAAGTCTTTGATGATCCATCTGAGCCGTTGATCACAAGTTTCAATCTCAGCCCTTCCAAGTCTGTATAAATTGCTGTCTTGTAACTTTTTGTTCATCAAAGTGTATAGTGTACCTGACTTAGATCTTAAGGTTTTCAGTTCTCTCTGTTTTTCTCTCAGAATTCTTTAATCGATGATGTCTTTGTGAGTTTTATAGAGATTTGAGGGATCTTTGTGAGAGGTTGCTTTATATCAATGGGGTTTGTAAGTGAGATGTTTTCCCCAAGTGTGGCTGTGTTTTTAGAAACTCTTCTGTAAACTTTTTCATCCGATTAATGCAGATTCTTGTAAGCATACCCACATTGGTAGAGCTTCAATGAAAGGACGTAGCTATTCCATTAACTTAGCATTGTGAATTTCTTCGGGGCCTTCGGGCCAAAGTCGGAATTTGTTATGTTTTTTTTCCTCATTTTCTTGCTTATTGCTTCATTCTAAATAAATTAGAGTGATTATTGGGAATTATTGAGTGTGAAGGGTCGATTAAATAAAAGAGGATTGTAAATGTAATAATATATTTGTAAAAAAGTTTGTTGTGTGTGTAATAAAGTCTATAATGTGTGTAATATATTATGCTAGTGCCAACGGCGGTAGTGTAACAATTTATGTCATGTATGTAATAGACTATGTTATGTTCTTAATCAATTTTCATTCTTTTTCCGTATTCTTTAGTTTTCATAAAAATTGTAAAACCATATATGAACCTTGTTTCATGAACTTAGTATACATAACTATTCTATACATACTTGTAAAATATATTTTGCATATGGGTGATCCACTGGTGATAGATTACATTAGTTACAAAAATATATGAACACAATAAACTAATTACAGAAAAGATACATCAATTTAAATCATGTTTCCAAATATCACCATCCTTGGTCGTTTTTTTCTAAGGAAACAACGTTGATTCCTTAAAGGAAACGAGTTTACCATAAAAGTGAGAAACCACTAATTTTTTCTTACTATATTTAGCAAAGTTAGTTCCTTAATATTTTGCCTTAAAAAAATTACCTGAGTTGCATGCCTTAAAGAAATCTATTCACACTCGAAGTTTTCTTGTGACCGAAGCTACGCATATTAATTCTACACTTCGGACTTACACGTCCCATGAAATAAGGCCAACAAAAAAAAAAAAAAAAAACGTTTCCGATAGTCTTGCAAACATCTTGGTTGGAGACTGAGGTGATCAATCCACGTGAAACACGGAGTGTTTCACTTAGGAGGAATCAAGCACGGGATTGTTGATTCGTTTGAGTTGTTGGAGATAGAAGGAGCAACGGAAGGCTAGCTTCGTATACACAGTAAAAGACCAAATAAAGAGAGTTGATTTGCGTCTTCTTTTGTGTCTTTAGTTAATTTTGCGAAATCACTATTTTTTCTATTTCTTGCACTAACAAACTTTTCATTTGCTAGCGGATTGATTTGTCCTGTGATATGGTGCCCGTGGTTTTTCCTTGAGGGGTTTCCATGCACGTTAAATCTAGTGTTCGTTCTATTTTTATTTTTCTACACCAGATATCATTACGTGTGTTTATTGTTCACGTATGATAGAGAGGTGGATATATCCCAAATTTCTTATCTAATTTGATCTAGATATACCCTACTGTGCTTAATGAGACTGATCTGTGAATTAATTTCTTACTTTCTGTGTTACAATTAAATATCTATGTTATTTGCGTAATTGAAACAGACGTTGCATAGTTGAAATTGTTAATTAGATTTAGGTAATTTCTATTCACAATGTTTTTAACCATAACTCGCCTTGCACACTCAAGTGTGGACAGTAAATGAGAAAAAAATAGGCGCTTTTGAAAGATACTGAAAAAATAGCCACAAATTAGAAAAATGTGTTGATATTATTGTGGAAACCGGAAAATGAGAAATTGGTTTTTTGCATGGTACGGAAGCCCAACAAAATTCCACTATGGCATGTAGTGGAGAGTTATTATTTAACATATGTTATGACACTATATGACGTTATATGACGATGTGGCGCGCTTGTATCAGGACACACTGTATGTGAAACTACAACTATGTGGCGTGCCTCGATACACGCCACATGTCTATATGGCACCATATGATGTCATACATATGGTTTTATATCATTTTCAATATAGTGGATCCTATAAATTGCACATGTGAAGAGGTTTTAGGATAAATCTGCACTACGTACTCATTCTCATAAATCATATACATTGTTTCAATTTTTTAATGATAACAATGGCTAATTATAACAAGAATAATCTATGAATTAAAGTCACATATAAAAAAATTACATATATATAAATTAAAAATTGTCACCAAAAAGCCGCATATTATATAATAATAAAAAATAAGATATATAATTGAAAAGTCACACTTAATTAACAATAGTAAATTCACATAACATATACATAGAAAAGTCACGCTTTATTTGAAAGTCACATATATAATAGAAAAGTTTCATATATACACTACAAGAAAATTGGGTTCTTGTGACGAATTATTTGCCACGGCTGCATATATTGTAGTGAATATACTTTATACAACAGAAAAATTTGCCATCATAAAAAATGAAATTTTTACGATAGTATTTGTAAGCAGTGGCAAATAGACCGTGGCAAAAAGAATTTATATGACAGCAATCTCAACTATCACAAAAAAACTTACCTTTTTACCACAGTTTTAAAATTGAATGTCACAAATAATCCCGACCATAGGGAAGGTTTTCTCCACTCCGAGTGGTATTAAAAAAAACACGACCTCCGTCTCGAGCGTCATTTCGTCCTCACCTTCGCCTCCTTGATCACCATCTTCTACTCCTTGCAACCCCCTCGTGTGTAGCTCTCTCCCTCTCCCTGGTTCTCAACTCTCTCTGTGCCAGCTTGCTTACTCACTCCTCTCCCGCAGCTTTCTCTCCCCCAATGTATACGACACGACAACCCAGCAAAACTCCAAAACCCAGCTCGCACCCCGCTTCCCGCTTCACGAAACCCCCCCCCCCCCAAATTCAGAGGCGCCCTGGGAGAAACCTCAATTCAATGAGATCTTGTTGGACGGTGCCAGCTAATGGTGGGGCGGAGGAACTTTTGCGTCGGTGAGAATGGTGCAGATGACATGGTAGCGTAGCTTGCTCAAGAGGAAGTTGCCGTTAGGGCTCAAAACCCTCGGCAACAGCTGCTACATCAATTCGGTGCTCCAATACCTCAACTATACGCCTCCACTCGCCAATTTCTGCTCAAATTCCTCCATTCCTTTAACTGCAAGCCTCTAATTTTATTTTTCTGTTCTGAAGTAATGATTCGCTTTCTTCGCTTTGGTACTTTTCTTTTCTTAATGATTTGCTTTCTTCGCTATGGATACAACTTAGACTTGATTTCTGTTTCTATTTGTTATACGGATTTTAGCCTTACTTTTTGGGATTTTTCAAATTTTTAGTAAATTATTGAGATCTATCCAATTGTTTCTATTAGTAAATCTAATCTAGCTTTGATGCATTTTGAGGAATGTTTCAGTTCAGCCTAAATTTAGCTAGAAGTATATGCTATTTTAACATAGGCATCTAATCCAAATTCTCATTCTGTGCTCTTTCCCCCTTCCCTATTGTTTGAATTATAAGTTTTGGATTTTACAGTTAACTGGTGATACAAGTCTACTTTGCTGTCTGACTTTGATTGGAGAAAATTATTTTTTGTTTGCTGTAACGATGATCATGTTGTAAGTTATCAACTCTAGAATTTAGTGGTGATTGGATAGAGAAACTAGGTGAAACCTCTCTAGAATTTTTCTCCCACAAAACATATTGCAGTTTGTTTGTGGTAAGTGTGAAACTGCTATTGTACTTCATGTAATTTATCTGTTTCATTTAAGTCTCTTGTTGAAGTAATTGAAGATATAAGTTGCTTCTCTTGTGAGTTTGTCTCTTGGAATGTATATTGACAAATGAATACTGGTATATGCCTGGCTTAGCAAAAGTCAAAAAGTTCTGGACAAATGTTAAGGCTTGACTGAGTTGATCCAAGTTTGGATTTTGAAGGTTAAAAAATGACCTAGCTTTTGACATAGGATTTTGGTGCAATGATATGTCATCACCGTTGCTCGAACTTGCTAGAAATGGAAATGCACCTGTGTTGACATGGATACTGAAATCAGTATTATTTCTTGACATACATAACAAATAATTTGAGGATATGAAATGTCAGATTGATTTATTTTGTGCCTGAAGGATTCATTTGCTGAGGCTGAGGTAGTATTATTTATTTGCTACAGCCAGCTATTTAGCTGAGGGTCAAGGATTTTGAATTAATGTCTAGAGTCTAGACACAGAATATAATATCTAATGAATTATTTCCCAAGTCCGGCCGACAAATGTGTATTCTAATAATTTTTCCCCCTCCACAAGTTCTTGCCTTATAGATGCTAATAGAAATAAGAATTATCTTTAGTTCATTCTAATAATCACAATATACAATTGAGCTAGAATTTAGGTACACATGGGATAGTCTACTAATTTAGTCTTTGCATACTAGTTCTTTTATTGATGATACTCAAGACTAGTTTTGCAGGATCTATCATTATGATATATTTCTGAAAATGCTTCCAGAATTGATCTTAAAATATAGAAGTCTAATCCAATAACTAGAATAATTTGATATGATACCAATCCAGTGCATTGATAATTTGATATGAGTTGACTAAGCGGCATACACACAGCTGCTTTTTATGACTACACTTCCATGGGGTTGTCAAGATTTTTTGATTCCTTAGCGTGTGATATGCACTGGTGCAGTAGTTGAAGTTGCATTTAAATCTTTTTCACAAATAGGCCAATCAAGAGCACTAGCTACAAGAGTTTAGGTATACTGTTTAGTTTAATTATCTATTATTTTGCTCTATTGATTCTTATATATTTAATGTCTATAGGTTCTAGAGACATCAAGTTGGCACATGATCAAAATCAATGTTTGTCCTCTTCATGAGGTTTGTGCCAACTATTAATTACATTATGCTATCTCATTACAGAGAAATTTTGTGGCGTATTAAGTTGTATTGTTGTTTCTGTAATAGATGCCACAAGCTTGAAGGAGAAGTTTGCAAAGTGAACTGAAGGGATCAAAAGAGAGGAAGATGAGCAGAATCATATTGGTTTTTAGTTTTGAATATTAGATGTTTAACTTATTTACAAGTTTGTTGGGATTATATTTTCATAATACATTAATTATTTCAATGATATGAGGTTCGTTTTTTGAAGAATGAGAATTTCTTTGATTGGATTATGAACTAGTTCATTATTAGAGATGATATGATAATATAGATGAAAAATGAAAATCAACATGTATCATTTGTGACTAGAAAAAATAAATGTGGCAAAAAAAAAAGAAATAAAATACAACATTTTGTGATGACGTTATAGCTATAACAAATGCGCTTTTTATTACGGTGATAGTGTCGTAAAAAATATGTCATACTAATTTAGTTAATATGTGACGGCATGTAGTGATATTATAGCTGTGGTAAATACGTTCTTTTTGCCACGGAAATAAGGTTATAGCAAATCTTCAGTGCAAATTTAGTTTATTTGTGCCAGAGAAAAACTGTGGCAACAATACTATTTACAACGGTTTATGTCTGTTACATATAAGTAGTACTTAAAACATATTATATGCGACAACTAGAAAAAACCATGGCAATGCTGTGGCAAATACTATTTGTGACGGCTATTTGCTGTGACAAATGTTTTTGTTACGGCCACTAAATACCAGGGCTCGATAACCGTGACAATGCTGTGGCAAAAAGTTTTTGTGACAGTTTTGTAGCCTTTTAGGACAATTTTTTTCCGCCGTAAAAATGCAAATTTCTTGTAGTGGTATAATAAAAAAGTCACACTCAATTAACTAAAAAGTTACATATACTAGGAAATTACAGTTAATTAAAAAGTCAAATTCAATTTTTAGAAAAAAGTCATGAATAGAAAAGTCAAACTTAATTAGAAAGTCACATATATATAAGTCATATGTAATAGAAAAGTCACACTCTATTAACAAAAAAGTTGCTTATATATATATATATATATATAGACACACACACAGAGAGAGAAGAATAATATATAATAAAAAATTTACACTCAATTAGTTAAAAAATAACCTGAGTGCAAATAATAGGTAAAGTTATAGTTAAGTAAAAAGTCACATTTAACTAAAAAAAGGTCACACATAGAAAAGTCACATATGATAGAAAGATCACACTTAATTAACTAAAAAAAGTCGCATATATAATAGAAATATTATAAAGTCACAATTAATTAAAAACAATCTATATACGAACTAATATCAAAAAAAAAATCACAATTACATAGTAATATAAATATGACTTTTACAAGTCACACCAAAATATAGAACAATAGGAAAAGAAGTAATAAGGGACAAAGTGTGTGTGTGTGAGAGAGAGAGAACAAAAATAAAAGGTAACGTGGAGAGAAGAAGAGAAGAGCACGAAGTGGCTAAACAGGGGGGAGTAAGAAGGCATCTCTTTAACTATTACCTAACTTTTCTCTCTCAAAAGGGTTAGAGGTTAGGGCTTTCTTGAGCCTTCATGCTTGTTTTTTGTCTTTTTTTTGGCGATGAATTTTAGGTTTCTTTGCTTGTTTCTTGTTCATTTGTGTCAGGTATTATGGATTAGATGAGGTTGCTAGGTTGTGCACTCAACTGCGGCTAGAAGAGGAGGAGGAGGCTCTGAATGTGATGATCAACTCTCATATTATATCAGAGGGGTCAGAAAGAATGACGTGGGGTTTGTTGGGGGAAGATTTTGGGAAGTCAAATGGTGAACAGGGAGGGTTTGGAATCGGTGTTACATATGATTTAGCGAACGGAGAGAGGTTTTACTATAGAGCCGAAAGGGAACAATAATACCTTTCTTTTTGTATTTGGTCAACTGATGACCGTATGAGGGTGCTTAACGGAGGACCTTGGCTCTTTAATAAGTAGTTGTTAGCTTTGATTCTTCTGACGAGGGCAGGTGAGATTGAGGGATAGAAGTTCAACATAGTGTCCTTTTGGGTGCATTTGGTAGGATTACTGCTTGTCTGTCAGCAGAGGAGGGTCTTAGGGTTATTAGAAGGCAACTAGGGGTCTTGGAAGCAGTTGACCTGGGTGGCTCGGTTCCTAGGGTTAGGGTTGACGTTGATATGGGAAAACCCCTAAGATGGAGTGTTCAATTATGCATGGAGGGGATGAATCAGGAGGCGACAATTCTACTGCCATACGAGAAGCTGGTAGACTTTTGTTTCAGATGTGGATTGATTGGGCATCGTTTTAACGAGTGTCCGAGTAGATGAGGACATCATGCGCGAAGAGGGGAAAAAAAGCATGGGGATTGGATTCGAGCGTGGCCGACGAGTAGGCGGTAGTCAGATGAATGTGATTTCTTATGTATGTTGTAAAACTCGAGAAGGGAAGAACAACAGCAAGAGGGCATGAAGGAGGAGATGATGAGTGGGAGAGGGACTACGGTACAAGTTCACGTAGAGAATTAACGTGTGGGAGATGTGGATGGAAGGGAGACGCTGGTGGCTGTGACTAGGGAAACGAAGAAGGCCATGGTGCTGGGTAGTAAGGAGTAGGAGAAAGAAGCGGATGATGGACGTGAGGGTGTTCATCAAGATGGAAGGGGAGGGGGGTAGTGAGTTGAGGGAGAAAAAAGGAGGAGGTGATGTTGGAAGAGAGGTTGGTGGAGGGGGATGAAATTATGGTTTTTCAAAGAGGAAGGATGGATATGGCGGTTTCCGAAGCGTTATGTGACAGGCGGTGTGGGAAGGCAGCTAGAGAAGGAGCGAAAGCCAGGTAGAAAGGGGAGGAGGAAAAATGCCATTAAGCCTACCAAGAGAAGGAGCCCATGAGTTGGGGTTTTGATGTCCAAGGTAAAAAATATATTTTGCCTAAGGTGTTGCCTACAAAGCAAGGTGACAATAATATGGGTGAGAAGGGGTGGAGTAAGAGGAAATTGGTTTAGTTAGAAGTAGAGGGGGTGGAGCAGATAGCCAAACGAAGTCGGGAATTTCTGACTAGGTTGCATGATATGACTACCATTGATGCTGAAGCGATGAGCCCTGACGTTTAGAGCCGCCGAGCTCTATGAATTGCCTATGTTAGAACGTTTGGGGTTTAGGGAAGCCTCAAATTGTTGGAGAGGTTTGGAGGATAATTTGAACATATTCTCCCAGTTTAGTCTTTCTATCTGAGATAAAACTGTAAGAAGTTAGGAGGGAACATGCGCTTGAGGTTGGGCTATCCGAATAATTTTATTGTCAATAACGAGGGAACGAGGGGAGTAGTGGGGGTTTAATGCTCTTATGGTGGAAGGAGTGGCTAGTGATTTTACAAAATGACATGTTGATGCACTAGTTACCGATGAGAGAGGGTCAAAGTCGCAGTTCACGGCTTTCAATGGCAACCCTATTGTGGCGGATCATAGGCATTCGTGGGAGTTACTATGTCGTCTGAAGAATCAATGGAACTTACTGTGGCTTTGGGGGAAGGGATTTCAATGAAACGCTGATGACTCTAGAGAGGTTTTGGGGTGGGGATTTCAATGAGGTTTTGGGGTGGGAGTTACTATGTCATCTAAAGAATCAATGAAACGCTCTTAGAGGTTTTCAGAGTGTGGTTTGGGATTGTGATTTGTCAGACATCCGCTATAAAGGACCGGTGTTTACATGGAATAATAAGCGTGAAGGGGCAGCCAATATTCAAGCAAGTTTAGACTGTTTCCTTAAGAGCATGGTGTGGCATCTTTTGTTTTCTAGGGCAGGGATAGAGCATTTGCCATATGGTTCTTCGGATCATAGGCCGGTGCTCCTACATTTACTTGGCTAGCCGTTTTGTAGAAAAGTGGACGAGGGAATGGAAGAATATTTCTTTTTGAACCGTTTTTGGTACGAGAGTTGTTCTATCAGAAGAATTGGGAGTTGTTGAAGCATGCAGTTGTCCCGGCTTGTCTTGAAGTACTTAATCATGGAAAATCAATGAAATCCATCAACAAGACAGTAATTGTTTTGATCCCAAAGAAGAAGAGGCCGGAGCATATTACAAAATATCGGCCCATCAGCTTGTGTAATACCCTGTATAAGATTATTTCCAAAGCTCTTGCGAATAGGTTGAAGCAAATCCTAAGCCCACTCATTGCTGAGACTCAGAGAGCTTTGTTCCAGGTAGAAATATTACTGATAGTGCTATTATTGCATTTGAGATTTTACATTTTATATCTCTTAAACGGACGGGTAGATTAGGGTCTATGGCTTTAAAACTGGATATGAGTAAGGCTTATGACTGGGTTAAATGAGATTATGTGTGTCATATTATGAGGAAAATGTCTTTCTCAAATCGTTAGGTTAAGTTCATTTATGATTGTATGTCTACAGTGTCTTTTACTTTTCGTATTAATGGTGCAGTTCAGAGGCCTGTGAATCCATCTAGAGGGCTGGGCAGGGGTGTTCTCTATCCCTGTTCTTGTTTATTTTGTCTCTTGAAGGGTTTTCCAGTGCCCTTTGACGTGCTGAAGGACAAGGGAAAATTCTTAGAGTTCGGAGCTGTCGATATGGACCCTGTGTCAGTCATCTGTTTTTTGCAGACGATTCGATCATTTTCACCAGAGCTTAGGAGAGGGATGCACAGAGTATTATTAATGTACTTAACAATTATGGGCGCATGTTGGGTCAGATTGTAAATTTAGATAAAACAGCGCTCACTTTTAGCCCAGATACACCTTTGGAGAGACGCTAGAATATTATGGGGATCCTGAGAGTGGAGAGCAAGCAACTGCATGATGTTTGTTTGGGGCTCCAGGCAATAGTAGGGCAGAGCAGGAGCAGGGTTTTTGGTTACATTCGTGATCAAGTTTGGAACAAAATAAATGGGTGGCAGAATAAACTTTTGTCGATGGCAAGGAGAGAAGTTTTGATTAAGGCAGTGTTACGGGCTATACCTACCTATCTTGTGGATTTATTTCAGCTTCCTAATGTTATTTTCCGTGATCTTAATCGACTTATGAAGCGATATTGGTAGGGGATACAGGAGGATGGGCGTAAAATGGCGTGGGTTAGATGGGAGAAATTGTGCTCAGCGAAGAGTGATAGGGGTAAGGGTTTAGGGATTTTTAAAGTTGTTCAATTAGGCTCTTGTGGTGAAGCAGAATTGGAGGCAGGTGATAAGCTAGGATCGTCTTATGTTAAGAAGAGCCTCCTATGGGGCCTAAAATGACACGCCCCATCCCAAGCCATCCTACTAGGCCTGACACGTAGTGTGCGCTGACGATGAATACCAGTTTGACCTTGACCCACCGCCAAGGCAAACTAAGACTTGTCTTGAAACTGTATAGACTTTTGGACTAAAATGATTTTATAAAAATTTTGATAGAGTCTCCCCTAGAAAATGGACTTATCCAACCTGTGACAAACTCAAAAATCCACAACCAAATCCATACATACTAATTCCCAACGCCATCCACCCAATAAAACTCTAAAGAATGCAAAATAGTTTTACACTTCGCCTGAAATCAAAATAAATTTTAAAACATTTGCAATACTCAATATTTCTAACTAGCATGAGAATGAAGATATGAAATATGTCAATGTTTCATAAGATAACAAAATGCACTATGTCATACTATTCTGAACGTGGTAGCAAATTATGGTGGTGCAGGCAAATCTCAATCTACTCAAGCTCGGTCACCTCCTGATAAGAAAAACATTAGAAAATATATGAGCTTGTAACTCAGTGAGTGGATAAGTTCGCAAATACATATATATAGCTTTCCGTATTATTTAATTCCTGAAAATCCTGTTGAGCTTTGCAATACATAAATATAACTGAATCCGTTGGAAACCATCTAGTTAACTTGCAAATAAAATATTGAATTATGAAAATGATGAGAATACTATGAATAGAATCTGAGAACTTGAATTGAATCATATAATTTCTCAATATACTGTAAACTGAGTTATAAAAGCTGAAACTTAGATAATTTCTTATAAAGTACTGCTAAGCAATAACACACCTGTACAGAGTGATCTCGATGTATAAGGCATACTACTTAGAACTGAGTGATACTGATAACTGAGTAACTGAATAACTAGTCTTAAGCGTGCAGAGCAAGCCCCAAAGGCAAACACTACCATACACGGCCCAAAGCCTATGTGTGTATGACGATGGGTCCCAAAGACCTATATATAACTGGTCATGCACCGTGGAACAAATCACACAATGCATAGTGGGTAATCACTGAACTGGTTAATACACCGTGGAACGAATCACATGATGCAGAGCGGGTAATAATCACACATGTACTTTGGTGGTTTTGAAAATAATTCTTATAATCTGCTTTCACAAATATTTCATAATATAATAATATAAATTCTTTTATCAAATCTCTATTCTCATAAGGTAAACCATTCACATAGCATGATAATTATAATAACATAATTTTCGTGAAATTGAGAATCTATAGAAATAATGAAATATTTCATGAAATACTATAATCGTTAAAAATCGTGCAAAACTCGAAAAAAATTATTTTTCCACTTACAGAATTATAGCTACAATCTAACGTGGCTGATAGGCTTTCCCAATCTCGTCGTCACCACCTGAAACAATGAGAATGTCTATTTACTTAAAGTACCACCATAATTCTTTCTAAAGTGTCACGACATGAAAATCACAAATAATCACTCCCAACTTATTTTTAGCATCTCACTACTTCCTATTGTTACATATATCTTTTATTCTTAAGCCACTATTTAAGCATATTACACCATAATCTCCAACCTCAACATCCATACATATTTAATAAGGAAAATCCACTAAACAATATTTCCAACTCATTTTTCACCATAATTCACATTTACTGACTACAATTCATAAAACCCCCAATTTGCACATTCTAGGGTTTATGACAATGTCCTCATAATTTGTAATTAATGTTGCTAAGTTAAAACCCATCATTTTTATGATATATAGAACAATTATCAAGCCTCAATCCATAAAAATAAACCACAAGATTAGTATTTAATACCAAATTCATAAACCTTAAAAATCGCCACTTAACTTACCTCATTAGATTTATGAAAGAAAATCCTGTTAAACCATATCAAAAAAAATACAAGACCTCCAATTTCTTTCCTCTTTCTCCTTTCTTTCCTTTTTCTTTTTCCCTTTTTCCCTCTATTTCTTCTTCTTCGGCCGAAATCGTGCGGTGAGTGTGTTTTTATGGTGTTTGTGTGTGTTTGACCCAAAAAAATGCAAGACTTCTTGGTAGTAAAGGGAAATTTTCACTTGAGGTACCTCAACTCTTTTAAATCATATAAGTTAGTCTTTAATTTTTAAAAATTTTCATACAAACCCTCCAATGATTATCTTATCCCTTTTGACACCTTTATTACTTGGACTTTGACCCAATAATTTTGAATTTGACCAAGCATGTAGTATAGAAAATAATTTAGGAAAATTCATATCGTAACATGAAACATATTAAGAAGGGGAGTCAATGGCGGGTTGGTGATGGGAGGATGATCAATGTGTATTATGATCCAGGGATTCCAAGGGCACTTCTCTTTAAACCGATTTCTCTTCCTTCTCCCAATGTCAACAATGTTAGTGACCTCATGGAGAATGGTGGCTGGAATGTTAGTTTTATTCGTGCTATTTTTTGGGAGAGGGATGCGAAGGCTATTCTTTCGATACCGCTGGGTAATGGCAACGAACGTGATCAGTTGATGTGTCATTATACGAAGTCTGGGCAATATTCAGTCCAAAGTGGATATCATGTGGCCCGGACGTGGCAGCAGGAGAAAGCATCAAGCTCGGGGTCGGCAAGAGGCTGTTGGAAGCCTTTATGGCAGCTTAATGTGCCACCAAAGGTCCTGGTTTTTTGTTGACACTTACTGAATAATGCTATTCCCTCTGGAGAAAACCTTATAAAACACCACGTGGGAGAGGGACTGCAGTGCACTAAATGTGGTGGTCAAGACGTTGACTGGCACATTTTTATTTTTTGCCCGTCGGTTCGAATGTGGTAGAAGAAGGCGGGCTGGTGGGATTTCTTTGTTCAGCTTTCGAGGCGGGATTTCAAGGTGTGTTCTATGCGATTCTTACTGAGAGAAGTCATGGGCTGAGCAAGAGTCTAGCTTCATGATTTTGTGGGCAATCTGGATGGAACGAAATAGCACGTTCCGTAATGGAGTGAGCCGGCATATTGATGACGTGGAAGGGGCGGCATGGAATACTTTTTGGAATTTTCGGTTGTTGGGGTTGAGGCAGCCGACGGGAATGGGGTTTACTGATGGATGTTCAGGGTTATACTGTCGAGAGGGTGTGACACGGTCGAGTGCTGGATTGAGAATGGCTTGTGATGGCGGCGTGAGAGGGGATTGGTGGGGTGATTTGGAATTTGGAAGGGACGGTGGTTGGAGCTTTTGCCGTTCTTCTGTTCCCATACACGGTTGAGACAGCGGAAGCGTATTCCTTGCAATACGGCATGCAGATCTGTGTGGAACGGAATTTACAAGTTTCATCATTGATTTAAGAGAATGGGATGCCTTAAGTGGCCCTTTATTTCGGCGCATCGATTTCCTTACGTCTTCTATCAATTGTGATGCACGTCGGTTTATTCCTAGCTAGATCATCTTATTATAAAGCTCATTGTCTAGCCTCTTTGGCAGTTTCATCGACGGTGGTATGCCATTGGTTCGATTCTATCCCATGGTGCATTGTATCTTTGATTCCGAATATTCTCAATATATAAAGTAAGTTCTTTCCCAAAAAAAGAAGGCATCTCTTTTTAACCGCACAGTATTTTGACTTCAATTTTATGGTGACAATTTGAAGAAATATGTTTTCACGTATCTTTTCAATAATTTTTATAAATTTACAGTGTTTTTGCTAATTTGTCTCGGCATTAATTATGTAATTTGAGAAACAAAACTAATTATATATATAATTTAATTAGACCGGTTTACTAGTATCATTTAGCCAAATCTCAAGGACTATGGTTGAAGTGTCTTTTGAGAATAGTCGCACTTTATATAAATTAATAATTATGCTTAACTCGTTTTTCTCATCCCGTAAAATTCTTTCTTTTTCTCTAATATATCTCATAAACATTCATATAGGCATCTGGTAACAACAAAATTAAAAATCTAAAATTTCTTTCTTACTTGGGAGTTAGTGGAGCGGAACAGCGACACTGACAACTTTCTAAAAATTTTTAAAAATTTTCAAGAACATTGCAAGCCTACAAAACTGGAGACCAAATCTTTGAGACCAAACTATAACGCCTCAAAATTAAAAAATTCGAAGCATTAAAATTTATAAATCTGACTAACTTTTAAGAATAATAAAATTATAGGACAATAACAATAACTCAATAAAGATCAAAAGGCTGCGGAAGACAATCTTTAGTACATCACAACAGTTGCGACAAAAATATACTATTTGGAGTTCTCAAGTGTTTTTCAAAAGGTTTGAAACTCAAACCTGAGGGCTTCCACCTGCTTGAGTAATAGAAAATTTCAAACAACTTTTTCATAATATAAATTAATTATTGTCGTTTGCTCCCCCAGCCCTCAACCCCAAAAAAAAAAAAAAAGGAACACAATTATCATGGTACCACTATCATTCCATGAACGGCTGCAAGCCTGATATTTATTAAATTGGAAATAGTGCGTATTTTGTGGAAATATTCAGTAAATTTCAGTGCACATTCTTCAACTCATGCCACAATAGTACTATATGTACGATCTGGCCAATAGAATATTAACATGTAACCCTTTTATTGCCACATGTCCGTCCATTCTGCCACCTTATCTGCTAGTGCAATAGTGGTACTAGCTAGTTAGACCATATTAGGAAATTTTTGCTAATCTATGAATGACCAATCTATATATTAACAAAAGTAGAGTAAAATTGAATCTTTAATTGAAAAAGATTCAATTTGGTTTCAGATTCTGTTTGAGAGAATCTTTTTTATTTAACTTTATTTTTTTACTTTAATTCCTGAATATTGGTAGGTTACATACCCTACCACTATTGGTAACCGCCTATTATTGATTAACAAAATATAAAAGGTAATGGACAATTACTTTAACCAATACTAAGACGGTCAAAGAAAGATAAAGTTAAAAAAAAAAAGAAATAAAAAAATAAGATTCAAGTTGTGATATATAGACAATAATAATATATTAAAAAAAGAAGATAATTGGTGGTTATCAATAGTGGGCAGTTACATATATCAGTAGGACAATTTAAACAATACTTATGTTGAAAAAAATTTTTCTATAAAACTTACCAATATATTAGAAATTAAAGTAAAAAAATAAAAAAAAAAGGCAAATGAATTATGTATATAAGCTATGCCATTCTAAAGTAAAAAAATAAAAATAAAATAAATTATGCCTTTAGAATATAACTTCTGCTGGTGCTCTATTTGGTATGATCATGTATTTTTAATTTTTTTCAATATAAATGAATTATGTATACAAACTATGCTTTAATTCTAATTACATTTTTTTTAATATTCTCTTTATAAAATTTATTGGAAAGGTTGTCACCAAATATTTTCTAGAATATTAAAAGTCATCTAGAAGTCAGAGAAGTAATATCAAGATACGTCGAACTTGTTTTAAGTTATTATGACTACTAATAAGAATAAAAGTTAATTTATAGACTTTAATTAATTGTTCGTTGTTAGGACTACTAATACAAGTCAAGATTAACCGCTTTTCGAATACTCCTTAAAAAGTCAATATTCATCGTGGGTAGTTTCATGTAGCAGCGTCTATAATTGTGAATCACGTTGATTTAAAAATCTATATATTAATAAAAGCAGAAGTAAAAGTGAAAAAGATTCAATTTGGTTTCAGATTTTGTTTGAGAGAATATTTATTGTTTTACTTTTTTTTTTTTTACTTTAATTCCCCTCTATTGGTAGGTTACATACCCTACCATTATTGGTAACCGCCCACTATTGATTAAAGAAACTGTAAAAGGTATTAGGCGGTTACTTTAACCAATGGTAAAACGGTCAAAGAAAGTTAAAGTTTAAAAAAAAAGGAAATGAAAAAATAAGATTTAAGTTGTAATATATAGATAATAGTAATAGGTTTGAAAGAAAAAAGAAGAAGATAATGGGTGGTTATCAATAGCAAGACAGTTTAAACAAGACATATTTTGGAAAAAATAGTTCAAGAAAACTTACCAATATACAGGAAATTAAAGTAAAAAATAAATAAAAAAGGCCAATGAATTATATATATAAGTTATGCCGTTCTAAAGTAAAAAATATATATATAATAAAATAAACTATATCTTTAGAATATATCTTCTTCTAGTGCTCTAATTAGTATGATCATGTATTTTTAATTTTTTCAATCCGAATGAATTATTTATATAAACTATGCTTTAATTCTAATTGCATTTTTTTAATCTTCTCTTTACAGATTTTATTGGAAAAGTTGTCACCAAATATTTCCTAAAACATTCTACAGGTCAGAGAAGTAATATCAAAACACATCGAACTTGTTTTACATTATTATGACTACTAATAAGAGTAAAAGTTAATTTATATACTTTAATTAATTGTTCGTTGTTAAGACTACTAATACAAGTCAAGATTAACCGCTTTTCAGTACTCTTAAAAAAAACAATATTCAATCGTGGGTAGTTTCACGTAGCAGTGTCTAAAGTTGATAATCATGTTTATGTGAAAATCTATATATTAATAAATGCAGAAATAAAATTGAATCTTCAATTGGAAAAGATTCAATTTGGCTTCAGATTCTATTTGGGAAAATCTTTTTGGTTTTACTTTATATTTTTTCTAACTTTAATTCATGTATATTGATAGGTTACATATCCTACGACTATTGGCAACCGCCCATTATTGATTAAAAAAACTGTAAAAAGTAGTGGATAGTTACTTTATAACCAATACTAAAACAGTCAAAGAAAGTTAAAGATAAAAAAAAATAAGAAATGAAAAAAATAAGATTTAAGTTGTGATATATAGAAAACAGTAATAGGTCAAAAAAAAAAAAAAGAAGATAATGGGTGATTATCAATAGTGGGACAGTTTAAACAATACATATTTAGGAAAAAATAGTTTTATAAAACTTACCAATATATAGGAAATTAAAGTAAAAAAATAAAATAAAAAAGGCAAATGAATTATGTATATAAGCTTTGCCATTCTAAAGTAAAAAAAATAAAATAAAATAAATTATGTCTTATGAATATAACTTCTTCTGTTGTTCTATTTGATATGATCATGTATTTTAAATTTTTTTCAATACGAATAAATTATCTATATAAACTTTGCTTTAATTCTAATCACATTTCTATTAATATTCTCTTTATAGATTTTACTGGAAAGATTGTCACCAAATATTTCCTAGAACATTAAAGGCCATCTACAGGTCAGAGAAGTAATATCAAAACACATCGAACTTGTTTTAAATTACAATGTCTACTAATAAGAGTAAGGGTTAATTTATAGACTTTAATTAATTATTCATTGTTAGGACGATAATACGAGTCAAGATTAACCGCTTTTCGAGTACTCCTTAAAAAGTCAATATTCAATCATAGGTAGTTCACGTAGTAGTGTCTAGAGTTGTGAATCATGTTATATTTAAAAATCTATCTATTAATAAAAGTAGAAGTAAATTGAATCTTCAATTAGAAAAGATTCAATTTGGTTTCAGATTTTGTTTGAAAGAATCTTTTTTGTTTTACTTTATTTTTTTATTTTAATTCTTGTATATTGGTAGGTCACATATCCTACCACTATGAGTAACCGCCCACTGTTGATTAAAAAACTTTAAAAGGTATTGGGCAGTTACTTTAACTAATACTAAAACAGTCAAAGAAAGTTAGGGTTAAAAAAAAAAAGAAATGAAAAAATTAAGATTCAACTTGTGATATATAGACAATAGTAATATGTTAAAAAAAAAAAAAGAACATAATGGGTGGTTATCAATTGTGGGTAGCTACAAATATTAGTAGGACAGTCTAAACAATACATGTTTTAAAAAAAGTAGTTTTATAAAACTTACCAATATACATGAAATTAAAGTAAACAAATAAAATAAAAAAAGGAAAATGAATTATGTATATAACCTATGCCGTTCTAAAGTAAAAAAATAATAATAATAAATTATGTCTTTAGACTAAATATTCTTCTGGTGCTTTATTTGGTATGATCATGTATTTTTAATTTTTTTCAATACAAGTAAATTATGTATACAAACTATGCTTTAAATCTAATTACAATTTTTTTTTTTTTTTTGATATTCTCTTTATAGACTTCATTGAAAAGGTTCTCAACCAAATATTTCCTAGAGCATTAAAAGTCATCTACGGGTTAGAGAAGTAATATGAAGACACGTCTTATAACTACTAATAAGAGTAAACGGTTAATATATAGACTTTAATTAATTGTTTATTATTATGACTACTAATAAGGGTCAAGACTCAATCACGGGTAGCTTCAAGTGGCAATGTCTGGAGTTGTGAATCATATTGATTTGAAAATACTTAGATGTGATAAGAAATTAAAAATGAGAAACCAATTAAAGAAATGACGAACGTTGTGTATAATGTGGTTTTCGGAAATCTATATATTTATAATACTAAATAAGTGATGAGTTAATTTTTTTCCCGCCTAAAACTGGCATCTTAAGGGAATTAGGAATTTGATGTCATGCTGATTTCTCATTTATTTTTCTGCTTTTATTTTCATTCACCCTAATAATAATTGGATAATACTAACTAAGTGGTGAGTTAATTTTTAATTTTGTATAGTAATTTTTAATAATCTATTTATCTACTCATCTTAATCTTTTATTTTTTTTTCAAATTTTTAGAATTTTGTTTATTACGTCTTTTAATTTTGTATAATAATTTTTAATCATCTCCCAAATTATTGAGGTTGGACTTTTGGCCTTTAGAAATGATTTAGATTTCGATTAACCAAGTAAGTATATCAATCAAAATTCATAATTATCTCTTTCTTTGTATTTAACTGGGTAAGTACAGCAATGAAATTCGTAATTATTTCTTTTCTTTTATATTTAAATAATCAAAACAACTTTCAAGTTACCCAATCGAGTAAGCAGCTATATATATTGCACACATATATTTTCCAGCAATCAATTAATTAATATAGAATGTCAATTTTTGAAGCAATTGCACATATTTTTCTTTTAGTTAATTTTTAGTTTGAGTTATCTGGTTGATAAACTTATATCACTTTTATTTTTTATCGTTTAATTAATTATTTGCTTTAATTTGTTCTAGAGATGTATATGTGTTTTCCGTGCAACGCACGTGTAGATTAGCTAGTTTTTAATAATATTAACAAATATTTATTTTTGTTATTTTAAAATGTTATTTTATTCTTTACTTTGCTCTTACGTGCACGAAAGCAAATACTAGTTATATTATAGGGTTCTTTGCATAAAAATCACTCCCTTTAATAGTACTTTCAAAAATACACCTAAATTGAAAGTAATTGCAAAAACGCCTTCTTCTATTTCAAAACTACTCTAAACCAATTTTAATTAAAATTTAATTATTTATTAATTATTATAATTTTAATAATAATAATTACTTAAAGCATAAATTTTTCTAATAAAAAAACAGTCATCTTTATGTGCCGCTAAAACACTTCTCACTCAGGGCCACCATTAACTACTGATACCGCCACGCTATTGACACGGTACCAAAGTTACACCTATCGCTTTTAAAAAAATTCATAACGAGATGGTAACAAGCCCGACAAATGATAACAAAATGATAAAACATAAAAAAATAACAAACCGAGAATGGTAACATAGGGGAAAAAAAAAAGAAATTAAGAAAAGCAACTGGAAGACAGTGACAACCCCGATACATGGTAACATAGGGAGAAATCATAGTAACAACTATTGTAAAACAATACTACTACTACAAAAAAAAGAGTAAAATATAACAAAATTCATGGTAACAAATCTCATAAAATCACTGGGTAACAAAACAAATTTTAATATTAAATGGTGGTCCACCACTTGTTGACAAATCCACATAGAATCACGGTAATAAAAGTACGATAATAAAGGATAGAAACATATCAGTTCGTCGCCCCTATCACTGTCTGCCACCGACCGGCCATGGTAACAAATGGTAACGCCTTCTTTTCACTCATCCTGCGACCACTATCACTCCACTATCCCACATCTACTAAAACACACCTTGATAAAACCACAGCCAATTCACAGCTGAGCGGGAAAAATCACTGGTTGGGAGTAAACAAATTTGAAAATGGGTAATGATAATAAAAATAGGAAATAGGCATGGTAATGGAAAACAAAAATGGGATCCAATAATCTCCACTTTAGTCAAATTTTGCTTTTGTAGTTGTGCTACCTTGACTCGCTCCTTTTTCATTTCTTATACCTTCTATGAATTTGCGTGATTCATCCTTGATGAGAGGTTGAGAATGATGATGGTAGAGATTGGTAGTGTTGGCAAATGGCGGTGGCGGAGATGATGGTGGTGGTGGCAGAAATGATGGTGTAGCTAGAGCGGTGGTGCATTGAGATCTAGATTGGTGATGGCGGCCGACAAGGTCTCGAGTGGTGGTGCTGACGTCGAGTGGTGGCATCGAGCATGAAGGAGGGCGACAGATGTTCTTCTTTGTTGGAGAGATATTATATATACATATATATTATCAATTAATTTTAAGTTTTAAATAAAAATAATTTTGGATAATATAAAAATAATATGTGATAATTATTATAATAAGAAAAAAGAAAAATTAGTATAGGTAAATTTGCAACTAAAGATGGTAAATTTGCAATTAGTTTCAAAATAAGGGTATAATTGAAACATCAATTATAAAAGGGTAGATTATCTGGTTATCTCTTCTTTTAAATTGAGTTAAAATGGCCCCAAACCAGAATATGGATAATGGGCTCAAATACACACTTGAATTTGGGCTCTAAGTGAATGTGACTTAAACTATTTAAAATTGGAAAATCAGGATAAAAACTACAAATTCCAATAATTATTGAAAAATATGTGAAAAATGAATATTACGGATGATTACCGTAATTTTACAGTTAAATGACTCTAGATGTTGAGACCCTATTTTTGGAAGGGAAATTGGAGCATGGAACTCCGCGATACTGTGGTCCACGTCTTTTTTTAATTAGGATTTAATAATAAATCTTTAATTCATCCACTTTATTTCGATTTGTGACACTAAAATAAAAAGTGACTACGAATGAGAATGAGAATTCTATAAATTAGATGTGACTTTTTTTATGTGACTTTTTAATGTACTTTTTGTATTTTTTTATTAATTAAACGTGACTTTTAATACATGAGTTTTTTTATTGAATGTGACTTTTTTATCATCATCACTCATTCTTAATTAAAAAGTGACATTTAAATAAATAACCACACATATAAAAAGGTCACATTTGTATTACTTTTAGATTTAAAAGTCACAAATGTGACTTTTATGTAGTGATAAAAATGTGACTTTTTTATCATCACCATCATTCATTCTTAATTAAAAAATACATTAAAATAAATAGTCACACATATAAAAAAAAAAGTTACATTTACATTACTTTTAAATATAAAAGTCAAATATTTTTTTTGACTTTTATATACTTTTTAATGAACATACAATCATGATGAAATTTATGTTGGGCTTATAAAGTCCAGTCCGTAATGATTCAAGATACCAAATTCGGTTGAAATTGGAGACCAACTTATTGAGGGTTTCTTGGAGTGTGTGAAACATATATTTATGTAGAAACACATACATGCATGCGGCAGAAGCAAGGAAAAAAAGAAAGCAGAGAAACACTGTCACAGGGAAGCAAGGAAAAATTAGGAGAACAATTCACCTTTTTTGTGTTGTCAAATTTTGGAAGAAAAATTCGACTTTAATTCAGTATTTGACTTTTTCAAGCTGTGATTTTCTCCAAATTAATTCTTAAAACGGGTTAAGTGGTATTTTTTTCTTTCATCTCTTGTAGTTGATTATTGCGATCCATCTATTGTTAGATGAGTTACTTGTAATGCCAAGAATATTATTCTTAATGTTATTGTATAGTTGTGATAATGTGTAATTACCTCTTAATTTAGGACAAGAATCTTCAGAAAATAAACACTGTATTCCCATTATTATTTGGTGATAGTTGAGTTGTCAGTTTGCCCCGTCAATTTTACCTTCTCACTGGAAGGTTTTACGATGCAAAATAGTTCTTGGTGTTATTTAAGTTTCCGCACTTATAATATTATTTGATATATCGATTACCTATTATAATCACACGAGTTAAGGAAAATTGATTAAATTCCCAACAGTGGTATTAGAGGGAGGCTGAATTGTGTGAATTAAAATGAATGACCAAGTTAGTAGTGTTATGATTAGGCTTACTAATCATAATTGGGTGACATGCAAGCCCAGAATGAAGGATATCCTTTGTTGTAAGGATTTACATGATCTTATTGATGGTATTGATTCCGAACTAAAAGATATAGAAGATAAGCATTGGAAGAAACTGCACAGGAAAACTATTGGGACGACAAGACAGTAGGTGGGTAATAGTATTTTTCATCATGTGGCACAAGAGATATATGCAAATAAATTGTGGACTAAATTGAAGTTCATGTTTGAGAAGAAAACTGTAGCTAGAAAGTCCTTTCTGATTAGAGATTTAGTCAGTATGAAATATAAGGATGGTACGAGTATGATAGAGCACTTGAATAATTTCCAGAAGGCTGTGAATCAGCTGGTAACAATGGGAATGACTCTTAAAGATGAATTGAAAACATTACTGCTTTTGAGTTCTTTGTCAGATAGTTGGGAGAATTTTGTTGTCACTATTAGTAACACTACTCTAGATGGTATGTTATTTATGGATTCTGTGAAGAACAACATGCAGAATGAGGAAATCAAGAGGAAATCTTTAGATTTGCATGTGAGTTCAAATAATATATTGGCTCTTGTTTCAGATAATCATAGAGGTAGAAGTAAGAACAGAGGGCAAAGCAATTCTAGAGATAGGTCAAAATCAAAAGATAAGAATAATACATGTTATCACAGCGTCAAGGAAGATCATTATAAAAGAAATTACAAGATCTGGTTGAGAAAACAAAAAGTGCGTAACAATCAAAAGAAAAAAGTTGAAAATAATGTAGGTGTGATGACTAGTGATGTACTCTCTTGTAGAGTGGGTAAATGCCTACATGCTGGAGACTCTCTTACTGAGTGACAGATTGATAGTTGTGCCTCATATCATATTTGTAGAAATATTGAGTTGTTTACTACGTATATAGGAGGTGATTATGGCCAATCAAATATGGCTAACTCATCACATTCTGAAATCATGGGGATCAGTGGTATTCACTTGGAGACAAATATGGGATGCATCCTAGTTCAGAAGGATATAAGGCATATTCCTGACATACATTTTAATCTGCTTGTAATAAACATTCTCGACCGAATATGTTATTTCAATACTTTTGGTGATCAGAAGTGGAGGTCATCAAAGGGATCTATGATTGTTTCCAGTGGAAAGCTTTCTTGCATTCAATAGAAGACTTATAAAAAGGCTTGTAAGGCTGGGGTAAATGCAGTTAAAAATCCTTTTCTTGATCTATGGCACAAGAGGCTTAGTCACATGAGTGAAAAAGATTTGCCTATTTTAGGTAAGAAGGCAGTTATTTCCTTAGCGAATGTTATGTCCTTAAATCGATGTGATCACTATATATTCGGTAAGTAAATTAGAGTTTCCTTTTCTAGCACGTTTAAAAGAAAAGAGAATATTCTAGATCTTGTACATTCTGATGTGCTCTCCTGGTGATGTAGCATCTTTGGGTTAAAACAAATATTTTGTTATATTTGTTGATGATGCTTATAAGAAATTGTGGGTCTATCTTTAGAAATCTAAAGATCAGGTACTCTAGTATTTTAAGCAGTTTCGTACCATGGTGAGAAACCGGGAAGTGTCTGAAAGGCCTCAAAACAGATAATAGAGGGGAATACGCTTCACATGGATCCAACGAGCATTGCTTAAAATTTGGGATTCAGTGTGAATTTACAGAAGTAAGGACTCCTCAGCATAATAGTGTGGCAGAAAGAATGAACTATACTATTCTTGATAGAGTTATATGCATGTTGAAGACAGCCAAGCTTACTAAGACATTTGGGGGTGAAGCAGATTTGACAGCTTGCTATTTGATTAATAAATCTCTCTCAGTTTTTTGAGATTCTGATATTCCAGAAAGAGTTTAGACAGGTAGAGATGTTTCATACTCTATCTGAAGGTGCTTGGGTGTAAAGCCTTTATAAGCGTACCTAAGGAACAGAGATCGAAGCTCGATGACAAAGCTACTCCTTCTATTTTTCTTGGCTATGGTGATGAACAGCTTGTATACAAATATTGAGATCCAAAAAAAAAAAAAGGAAGCTTGAGAAGTAGAGATTTAGGGTTTTATGAAGACTAGACGATTGAGAACTTTGATAAAGTCGAGCTGCCTAAGAAGATGACGCTAGTTGTTCCTGATCTTATACCGAGTAATTCTTCAACATCTCAAACTAGTGTTGGTAGTCATGCAGCTTCTACTAATGATGACACAATTGATGATGATATTCTAGTTGATCAGACTAGTGATCAGGGGGAGCAGATTGCTGGTCAAGAGGAACGGGTCCCTGTTGAAGAAGAAATTGGAGAATCAAGAAGATCTGCAAGAGGTCATATACCATCTGCTAAGTATCCTGAGTTTGATTATATTTTGGGCATGGAGATTGTTCGAGACAGAAAATCCAAGAAGTTGTAGTTATCATAGACACATTATGTCGAGTGGGTACTTGAAAGGTTTGACATAAAAAGGGCTAAGCCAGTTAGCTCACCTCTTGGAGCTCATTTCAACCTACCCAAGAAATCCAGTCTCTTGGCTAATGAGGAGAAGAAGAAAATAGAGTCTGTTCCTGATCTTCAGTTGTTGGTAGTTTGATTTATGCTATGATTATATTCGTCCTGATATTACGCACGCAGTTGGTATGGTAAACAGATTTTTGTCTAATCGGGGCAAAGAGCATTGGAAAGTAGTAAAATGGATTATGTAATATCTCAGAGGAACTTCTAATTTGTGTTTGAGTCTTGGAGGAGCTCAGTCATCTTTGGCCGGATATACAGATGCAGATATGGCAGATAATCTTGGTAGTCTAAATTGCAAACATGTGTGACTCTATCTACAATATAGGCTGAACATGTTGCTATCAGTGAAGCAGGAAAAGAGATGATATGGTTGAAAAAGTTTATTGAATAGCTTAAGTTGAAGCAAAGTGGGTACTTCATTTATTGTGATGGTTAGAGTGCTCCTGAGTTGAGTAAGAACTCTACATATCATTATCACACTAAGCACATTGATATCAGGTGTCATTGGATTCGTGAAGTAATTAATGAAAATATTTTATAGTTGGAAAAGATACATACTAATAAGGACATTGTTGATATAGTGATAAAGGTGGTAACCAAGCAAAAACTTGGGTTTTGTGTCGTCCAAGCTAGTATGCATTTTAAGTGATATACTTACAAATTGATGTACCTCCCTCATAGACTGGAGGGGGAGATTGATGGGCTTATAAAGTCTAGCCCACGATAATTCAAGATACCAAATTTGGGTCGAAATTGGAGACCGACTTATTGGGGGTTTCTTGGAGTCCAAGTTGGACAATTGTGTGAAACATATATTTATATATATAAAAACATGCATGCGGCAGAAGCAAGGGAAAAAAAAAAGAAAGGAGAGACACTGTCACATACATATGTGCATGGGAAGTGAGGAAAAATTAGAAGAACAGTTCACCTTTTTTGCGTCGTCATTTTTTGGAAGTAAACATTGACTTTAATCCGGTGTTCCACTTCTCCAAGTTGTGGTTTCCTCTAAGTTAATTCTTGGAATAGAGTAGGTGACATTTTTTTTCCTTCATCTCTTAGAGTTGATTATTAGAGTCTATCTATTATTAGATGAGTTGTTTGTACTGCCAATAATATTGATCTTGATGTTATTACATGGTTGTAGTAGTGTGTAGTTTACCTCTTGATCTAGGGCAATAATTTTGAGAAAATAAACATTGTATTCCTATTACTATTTGGTGATGGTGGAATCGGTTTGCCCTGTCGAATTTCCCTTCTCATTGGAGGGTTTTATGACATAAAATAATATTTATGTTTCTGAACTTATAGTATTATTTGATATATCGATTACTTATTTTAATCACACGGGTTAAGAGAAATTAATTAAATTCCCGATAATTTATATATGTGACTTTTTAATCACTCAATCTTCATATACGTGGCTTCTTTATTCATATGTTACTTTTTTAATTAAATGTGACTTTTAAATAAAAAAGTCACAAAAATGTGACTTTTATATACTTGATTTTTTTAATGAAAATGTAATCGTGATGAAATTTGTATATGTGACTTTTTAATCACTCAATTTTCATATATGTGATTGCTTTATTCATATGCAACTTTTTAACTAAATGTGACTTTTAAATTCAAAAGTTACAAAAATGTGACTTTTATATAGATGACTTTTTAATGAAAATGCAATCGTTATAAAATATATATATATATATATATATATATGACTTTTAAGTCACTCAATTTTAATATACATGACTGCTCTATTCATATGTAACTTTTTAAATTGCAGTGTGATTTTTAAATTAAAAAGGCACAAAAATGTGACTTTTATATACGTGACATTTTTATGAAGTGTTATCATGATGAAATTTATATATGTAACTTTTTAATCACTCAATTTTAATATATGTGATTTCTTTATTCAAATGCAACATTTAACTAAATGTGACTTTTAAATTAAAAAGTCACAGAAATATGACTTTTATATCCGTGACTTTTTAATGAAAATATAATCGTGATGAAATTACTCGATTTCATATACACGACTTCTTTATTCATATGTAACTTTTTGTTTTAACTAGATGCCACTTTTAAATTAAAAAGTCACAAAAATGTGACTTTTATATGCATGGCATTTTAATGAAAATGTAATTGTGATGAAATTTGCATATGTGACTTTTTAATCACTCAATTTTCATATATGTGATTTCTTTATTCAAATGCAACATTTTAACTAGATGTGACTTTTAAATTAAAAAGTCACAAAAATATGACTTTTGTTTCCGTGACTTTTTAATGAAAATATAATCGTGATGAAATTACTCGATTTCATATACACAACTTCTTTATTCATATGTAACTTTTTGTTTTAACTAGATGCCACTTTTAAATTAAAAAGTCACAAAAATGTGACTTTTATATGCGTGACATTTTAATGAAAATGTAATTGTGATGAAATTTGTATATGTGACTTTTTAATCACTCAATTTTCATATACGCCTCTTTATCCATATATAATTTTTCAAACTAAATTTGACTTTTTAATTACAAAATTACAAAAATGTGATTTTTATATACTTGACTTTTATGAAAATGTAATCTTGACAAAATTTATATGCGCGAATTGTTAATCACCCGATTTTGGTGTTCTTTATTTATATATTACTTTTGTAACTCAATGTCACTGTTATATACGTGACTTTTTAATGGAAATGTACTCGTGAATGAAAATGTACTCATGAAGAAATTTATTTATATATGACTCTTTATTTTAAAAGAATAATACCCGTTTGACTTTTTATATATGTCGCTTATTAGGTCAGATTAACATTTGTAAAAAAAAGAAAAGACACTAATAACATTAAAACAATTCAAAGAAATCAAAAGAAAATACATGGATCACTAAAAGACAGACGGGAGAGGGAGAGGGACCAAAAGATGTGGGTCAAAAGAAAGAAAGAAAGAAAAAAGGACAAAAAATGTAACTAAAGAAAAAGTTACGTTATTGGGCTTGGGCCAATTTAAGCTATTTATAATCACTGTACTTTAAGGTAAGGTAAGAAGGGGTTTTAACAGTACGTTTCTACTGTTCTATCAATTTTAAGGTATTTATCTAAAGATCTCTTCAAAATTTCTTAGATCCAAATAAATGAGAATTGGGCAACCAGGCTTGACTTTAAATGGGACTACATTAAAATTTTCCATACGAGAACGTAAATAAGTGGATACAGACGGTATCTTGAGACGAAATCCAATTAGTTATAACTCGCATTATCTTAAACTAAAAATAGACGAGCAACGCGAATTTCTTTGAAATCTTTATCTTAACCAGAATTAACATAACGGATTACGGTGGTAGTAACACGTTTAAATACTTTAAAATCTTTAAAATGATAATTTTCGTTTATGAAAATTCCGGTCGCCACAGATTATATCCAGATTAAGTGTCCATAAAGCTCAGGAGCTAATGGCCAGCGGTGGAATCTACCATTTGGTCGATGCGAGAAAGAGAAAAGCTATCCTTAAGCAAACCTTATTCAAGTTAGTGAAATCGGCACACAACCTCTAGGCTTTGTTATTCTTCTGAACAAACACCAGATTAGCAATCGATTTCAAATACTTAGATTCCCAAATAAAGTGGTTACTAAGGAGCTTCATCACTTTCTCAGCAAGTGCACCATATCTATCACTATTTAATGCCGTCATTTTTTGCCCGTTAGGATTAGCTTCAGGATTAATATTTAGTTTGTAATAAGCTAAGTCGGGCGGAATGCCCTCCATAGCCTGATGGGACATAGCAAACACGTCAAAATTCTTCTTAAATAATGAGATAAGATCAGATCATACCTGGTCTTGAAGATCAGCTATGATGCAACGTATGACCTCCGGCCATTCGTCGTCCATGGGGATATGTACTAGAGCTTCCATTGATTCAAGGCGGTTTTCATTCTAATCTATCCTTGAATCGAGGAACTCGGCCTCCAACCCGTGTTCAAGTTTGCGCTTTACGTTACTCACACGCCTCGAAAGTGTATCAAGATTGCATTCTCTTGCAACTATTTTGTTGTCTCTAATGACCCCTACTCCATAGGCCGTGGGAAACTTCATGACATAATGATAGATGGAGGTTGCAGCCTTGAGTCTAGCCAGGGGGTCTTCCTAAGATAGCATTGTATTTTGAATCGACATCAATAACAAAAAAATCGGCCAACGTCCTACAGATGCATGGCTCAGTTCCTAGCTCCACTGTCAACATAATCGGTTCCTTGGGTTGAACAGAATGTCTTGTAAAACCTTGGATGGTTTCTCAATACTGTTTCAAATGACACTTCTGTAAGCTCATTCTTGTAAAGTTTCTCCAAAAGATAACATTCACAACATTTTCACTGTCTATCAGTGCTCTGTGGGTTCGAACCCTGGACATGGGCACTATAATCATGATGGTTTCATGATGAGGTTGGACAATCCTCACAGCATCCGCCTTAGTAAACTGATAAGACTCGCGCTAAATCTCTTATAGGGTATGTCCAACGGTGCACAATTGATAACTCATATAAACTTCCTGGACAAGTTGCCTTCTTTGATTCTTGAATCATCTGCCACTTGATTGCCTCCA
>CAVNYN010220278.1:40327-50896 GCA_963692815.1 Nyctanthes arbor-tristis
ACCAACTTAAAATAGTTTCCATGACAATTAACTTTAATTTCTCATTTAGGAAATTTTAAGTATTGTTTATTTATTTTAATAAAGTAATTGAAAATTATGTGTTTCAATATCATGAATTATGTAAGAAAAGTTTTACTAAAAACAAATAAAGATATTCCCTTTTAAAAAGAAAACAGATAAGGATACATGTATAAAACTAACCACCCAAAAGAAAAAAATAAATAAGAAATAATAAAAAAGACATGTAACATAAACAATTAAAGAAATAAAAAAAGACACGTAACATAAACAATTACTACAATTTACAATAATTCATGAAAAAATAAAAAAAAAATTTATTATGAGATAGAAGATAACCAAACCTATTTCAAAATGAAGATAATAAAAAAATAGAAAAGAAATGAGGAGAGGTGTGGGGTCGTAGCTAACTCATTAAGAGAGAGAGAGAGAGCCATCCCGTCAACTTCTTGGAATCTGTGTTGTAAAGTCTTCCCTTTCTCTTCCCCTTCGTCTTCCTAAACTCTGAAACGCATTTCTGCAAAAAAAATTGAAGAAACTCAACCAAAAAAAAAAAAAAGGTTGGGTATGCACATGCATACCCGTACACCCCTGTAGCTCCGCCCCTGGTTATAGGGAATTAGAGGGAAGGAAAATTGAACTCTAGTTAAAGATATGTGAAACCCACTCGGATGTCATTAAATTACACTGGTCTTAGCTTTTTTTTTTTTTTTTACTATTATGTTTTACTAGGTTTATTTTGTTGGAAATAATGTACAAGGCCCAATTTTTGGACTAGGTTTGTACACGAAGGACCGATTTAGTTAATAAGATTAATTGGGTAGGTCATACAGGGGCTCTAGAATCCTAATATATATTGATTTGCTAGTATAAGATAATATAAAAACTCTAATCCTTACTACGAAAAGTTCGTGTTCTTGGATTGTTCTTGTGGTGTGGATTACTGTTAGAGACTGAACTGCTGGACAGCTGTGGTACGATCAAATATACCACTGACTTTGTTGTTTTGTTCTAGGTAATTTTCTGGTCACAAATACCACCTAAGAGCAAGTTTGATCTTGGTATAGAAATTGTAGTTTTATTTCCACTGTGCATGTTGTCTATAATTTCTAATGATGGATTCAGAGCCATCGTACTTCTTGTTGGGTTTCGTTATTAATTGTGATACATGACAATAATTGTTATTGTATGTTGATATCAATTTGATTTGGGTCATTGACATGTATCATTTGTGAAACAATTTCTTTTAAAAAAGGTTTTAAAAATATGAATAAAAAAAAAAGAGGTTATCGGCTGCTACTGTGGCGGCTTACTGCTGGAAGGAATTGTTACGAAGGTATAGCACGGCAATTGCTGGCCACTACAACTACAGCAGTATCAGCTGTAGCGTCACAACACTGCAGCAGCAACCTGCTATTGCTTCTAGAAGCAGCGTCTGCTTTTAGGCAAGTGTTGTCCCTTTGGCGGCGGCTAGGTTTGGAACCCTAGCCACTACTGATGATTCTTGGAGGCGAGGGTTGTTGCGCAATTTCTAAAATTACAGAGCAAGCCCCCTTGTTTCAGGAGAATTAGGGGAAGCCCATGCAGCTTCAGAAATTGCAAGGATAGTCCCTTAAATTTTGAAAACTTAGAGATTGGTCCTTAGTGTTTTTAAAATTTCAAAATCAATCTTCTCTTTTTCAAAATTAACAAATTGGTCTATGGGATGCTCTTCCGATCTTAAAAGTTTTGTAAAATTTTAGAATGTCTCAATTGGGTCAAAATTTAAACTTTATAATTTTTTTTTGCCAAAAATTATTTATTTGGATAAAAGTTAAATTTTTACTTAATTACATATAGACTAAAGCAAGCCTCCATGGGCTAGAATCTTTATTTTGATGAGACAGTGAAAAATTTTGATTTTACTTGTGGGAGTAAAGTCGTGTTTCTAATTTTGTATTTGGATGACATATTGCTATTAGGAAAACTACATCCCTATGCTGAAATTAGTAAAGTCCTGGTTATTAGCTATCAGTAAAGTCCTGGTTATTAGCTAACTTCTCCATGAAGGATTTGAGAGAGACAACATATGTTCTTAGGATTAAGATCTATAGAGATAGATCTTAAAGATTGCTTGGCCTAACTTAATCCATGTATATAGTCTAAGAGAAGACTATTTCCTATAGGGCATGGAATTAATCTCTCAAAAGATATTTGTCCAAAGACACGGGATGAGAGAGATTGCATGGATGGGATTCCTTATGCTTCAGCAATATGATCTATTATGTATACGATGTTAAGGATGGCAACAGGGCGAGTCGGGTCGGGTTTGGCTTCCCCTGACCCCGTCCCGATTTTTTTTTTACCCTCGCCCCGTCTCCGCCTGATCCCCAGTTGAATCGGGGTGGGACAGGTTCTCGATGGGGTGGGGTCGGGTCGAGTCGGGGATGCGAAAATCCCCGATTCCGCCCCGGAATTTTTTTTAAACAAAATCAAACCCTATGGCTATAAAACACATTATTTCCCTATAAGAAAAGCAAAAAATTTGTAGAAGTAAAAAACTAATAGGCATTAATAATTCTTTCCCTATAACAAAAGTAAACAAAGATTCTAATTTATAACATTAAAGTACTAAATATTCATGCACTTAAATCAAATATTCAAATCTTCAAACATTCAATCACACAACACACTAAATATTCTAAATTCGAATTACAAGCAAAGTCCAAAGCTTAAGCATAACATTTCAAATTCAAACCTTACCAACAACAAACATTTGAAGTTACACATCAAAATAATAACATTAAATCCCACATTACCAAGATTCCAACAAAGACAAATATAATGCAAGACTTCATAAAATGAACACTCAACCATTCATGAAATTGCATTCTAAAATGTTTCTTCATTCTTCGTCATCTTCAACATTTGTGCAATACCTAGTAATAACTGATTCCTGTACAATAATACATTTACAATAAAATATAATAATTACAATTATATACTTATTTTTTTTTACATTGCATAACACAGTGAAAACATAAAAAATAAAATTTTATATTTCAAAGAATCGATTTACCTATTCCTCTACTTCATCATCACTAAGAGAGGAACAAACACCTTTATATGGATGCGTAGGAAGTGATTGTTCTAACAACTAAAATAAAACAAAGAATTAAATTTTTAAGGTAACAAAAACAATAAACAAAGTAATGAATTTGAATGAATTACCATGAATATCAGCCCATAACTAGTCTCGAGTACACGTTAAAGCCTCCAATGTTTTAGGATAAAGTCGGCTCCTATGTGGACTCACAAACCTGCCACCCATGCTAAATGCACTCTCGGAAGCTACAGTAGAAATTGTCACAGCCAAAACATCTCTAGCAACTCTTGTCAAGAGAGGGTACTTGCTAGAATTAACTTTCCACCAACCCAATATATCAAAGTCATGAGTTCTTGGTATGACCGCCTCCTCTAAGTACAACTCAAGCTCGGTTCTATCAGTGGTAGCAATGCTAGAGACATACTTGTCATTGTCTCCCAAATCATCATCTAAACTTGAAGCTCCCTCATTTTGGAAAGATGATATTGAAGAGTGAGAACCACCAAAACTAGTACTTGCGTTCCGCTTATTTTGGTAATGTAACACCAGCCTTTCACAAACTTTGGAAATTTTCTCAACTTCATCTTTCACTCTTATTAAACCAAAAATCCTTGAGAAGTAAAACTCCACCAATCTCAATTTATACCTAGGATCTAGAATAGTTGCTACGGCCAAGATCCCATGAATGTCATTCCAATATTTATCAAATTTTTGCATCATACCTCTTGCCATTTGTTGGATTTCAGGGTATTGCGAATCCAACTTATCAGACATTGACAATTTTATTTCACAAATATTTGTAAAAAATAGATTTGCCGTAGGATACTTTCTACCAGAAAACAATTCAGTGACTTCATAAAACTTCCTCAACCTATCACAAATTTGTTTTGCTAAATTCCAATCTTGTTCACTAGGCAAGGACTTGTAGTGTGAATCTCGTAGATTCAAACGGGGGAAAATATCACTATAATATATCGCAGTGCATAGCATAAGATAAGTAGAGTTCCACCTAGTATTGCAATCAAGTGCCAATTTCTTGCCACATGAAATTTTTTGTTGGGTGGCAGCCAGTTCAAATTTCTTTGTTTTTTTTGCTATTGCTGACCAGTAAGCAACACTATCCCGAATTCTTTCCACGCTATTTTCTATCAATTTAAAACCATCCTTCACAATTAAATTTAGAATATGTGCGCAGCAACGAATGTGAAAAAGGTCACCATCAACCAAAAGTGAATGCCCATTAAGCCTAACTAACATTTTATCAATCGTAGCATCATTAGTAGAATAGTTATCACTGTGAGTTTAGACAACTTACGGTCTAAGTTCCACTCAAACAGGCAAGACATCAAGACATTAGCCAAAGCTTCCCCAGTATGTGGACAAGGCACGTAAACAAACCTACAAAGACCAAAAAAATAAAATAAAAAAAAGAATAGATTACAACATACTCTAAAAACATATGCAAATATCGAAAATGCATTTTGTAGAGTTATTACCTTATGACTCGACTTTGAAGTCTCCATCTTTCATTAATAAAATGTGCAGTGATAGCCATGATCCTTTCTTTTGATTTGAAGTCCACATATCGGCAGTCAATGCAATTCTACTCTTGTTCTTCTCCAACGAAGTCATAATTTTTGACTTTTCACAATCATAAATCTTCAGAATATCACTTTTGATTTTATTTCGGCAAACGGGTTTAAACAATGGTTGAACAACATTTAAAAACTGTCGAAAACAATGTGCTCAACCATTGACAATGGATATTCATGCATAATCAACATTTTTCCCAAAGCAATCCTCGAAGCTTCTTGATCAAAAACACATGCAGCGATTGATGCCTTTCCATTTGCGTCTTTGTTAATATTCAACATCATTTGGCAAGTATCTTTTTGATTTCTACGGGGACATTGCTTAAAATGGTCATGTAAATAGTTAGTCCCATTCTTACTGTCACCCACTAAATCTTTATTACAATAATTGCAAAATGCCCTTATCTAACCATTAACATTTTTTTTCCTGAAATGGTCCCATATAATAGAAAGACCTTTTCCTTTTTGCAATTAGTATCTTCACCATTAGCATCATCTGACACATCTACAATATTTGTGGGCAGATCATCATTGGGGTGTGACAATGCTTCAGGAACTTGTGAGCTTACTTGTGGAGTTACTTGAACATTACATTCATTTGGTAGTGGAGCACTTCCAACTGAAATTGGATGAACAGATCCAGAACAGTGCTCGGGTTCTGACATAACTATGCCAAATACCTTTTAATAAGAAAATAAAATATCGTCACATATATAATATAATAGTAGATGACACAAGTATGACTAATCATTGACAAAAAAAATTCCTACTACACAGAAGATTAGTAAACCAACCATATCAAGCTCTACAATTTCATACATTGGCAACTTGGGATACATGTTCTGAAACCTCTTCCCATTTCATTGATTTCAATGTAATAACTCCTAATGATCACCTAGATACTCAACTTCGAGGTACAAACTCATTTTGTATCATTAAGTATTTCAGGCTTGATTAGTAGGTGTAGCAGGTAATAAAAGTAAGTACCTAGAACCTTCATATGAACATGAACTTAATCCTATTTAACCCCACTTACAATAAGTAGCATCCATAGCTTCTTATTCATAAGAAGATAATCCTATTAAACCAACTTACAATAATTAGCATTCACATTTTCTATCATTCATTTGTAATAGCAATTCCAGTTACCAGTAGAGGGTGACTAATTGAAAGGCTTGTAAACTTAAGCATCCAACAATAAAGGTATTTGTAACCATCATAGTTGTGGGGCTGCCTAATGAATACAAAGTTCGAGAGAGACACTTAGTTTATCTGCCCACCACTGGGAGTTGGTTACTAACCCGGAGTGCAGAACCAATATTAGATCATACTAACAGTAAAATTCAATGATCCAAAGACATCAAAGTTTAAGCACTGGGAAATAAAAAGATTACATCAACAGAATAATTCAGATTCATTGTATCTTTTAGTGCACTTGGCGGAAATTTCTTATATGCATTTAGTCTTGAAAATAATTAATCATATTCTCACTGCATCAGCTAAACTATTATTTGATTCAAGATCTGACTTTATTTAAAGCCTAGTCTAGCTTTGAAACAAAAGAGTTTTCTCACATAATTTGAAGCAACATTAAACTTTGCATATTAGACGAAAATAAAGGATCACAACCATCACTATGCAATTTAACAAAATACATGTTCTTCTAACCGCTACATCATGGTTTATTTCTTATTGCAAATATCATCACCACTTCTTGATGTTCTGTCAGATTATTTTTACCACCAGCTCTTTTTCTGAACTTGTTTTCCGACATTTCTTGTGATTTGTTAGACCAACTACCTACATCCTTGACACTCGAATCATCAGGGTAACTCCAACACATATACATACCTAATTATTAATTAATTAACCTCTCTCTTTTTAAGTTTCAAATATATTTATAGATATATATATATATATATATATATCATGCCTTGTGCAGAATTCACGCACAAACTTTGTTGTCAAACTAAGCCTGCTGGTTCAACTTTTCCAATTTCAACTTGGATTCAAATGTAAAAAGATTTAAAAAGAAAAGTAAATGTATAAGAATTTGGTTGAAGATCGGAAGAGGCGTCGTGTAGTGATCATGTTATATATAATGTTATATCTAATGGCGCGATACTACTCGAAAATATTTACCAGAATCTGAAGCTGAAAAAAAATAAACTTACCTGATAGTCATGGAAGAGACAGTAGAGGGCCGGGGCTGTCGTCTTCGGCAAGCAGAGAAGAAATGGTGGCCGGAGTTTGCGTGGTGGATGAAGAGACAGTGAAGGAGGTGGCTAGTTACTGTTACTTGGGAGGAGGGATGGAAGATTACTGATTTACTGTCAACTGATTAGGGTTCTGGGTTCTCACTTCTCATTGCGTGTTTGACGTTTATTTAAATTTTTTTGGTGATTCTCTGTTTCAGTTTTAAGTATTTAAATATATTGTAAGCACTTACTAATTGAGTTGTTTGGGCAAGTGGTAAAAGTTGGGGGCAAAGGGGCCTGGGGTTGGGGGTTCAACTCCCCTATTTACACAAGAGAAATTTTTTTTTTTATTAAATGAAGAATAGAATCTGGGTTTCGAGTCGCGGTGGGGGCGGGAAACCCCAAACCTGTCCCCGACCCGAATTTGATTTCGTCCCCGTCCTGTTTGGAAACGGGGCGGGGATTTCCTACCCCGTTCAGGGCAGGTTCCCATTGGATACGGGTTTTTGGGTTCAAACTGCCATCCCTACGCGATGTTATGTACAAGACTAGATGTTTCTTATACTTTGAGTGTCACAAGCAGGTTCCAAACGAACCCTGGAGAGAGACATTGGACAACAGTTAAGAACATTCTTAAATACTTAAGACTAAGGATGTGTTCTTGATGTACGGAGGAAATAAGGATGAACTATGAGTTCAAGGGTAGACTGATAAAGATGACTGTAAATCCCAATCCGATTATGTATTTACTCTTAATGACGGTGCTATGAGTTAGAAAAGTTCCAAACAAGCAACGACCATTGATTCAAAATGGAAGCCAAATACACAGCTACTTCAGAAGCAACGAAGCATGGAGTTAGATCAAGAAGTTCATCGCTAAACTTGGAGTGATTCGTAGCATAGTTGACCCAATATCTTTGTATCATGACAACAATGGAGTCATCACGTAAGCAAAGTAACCTAGTGCTCATCAACAGTCTAAGCATGTATTAAGGCAATATCATCTCATTAGAGAGATTGTACAAAGAAATGACATAAAGATAAAACAAGTCCCTACAAGCGATAATGTTGTAGATCTATTGACAAAGCCGTTGTCACAAGACAAGCATGATAGTCATGCTATGTCTATGGGTATTAGATATATGAATGACTAGATCTAATTTGTATAGATTTTAGAATTATACTATTTTGTAAGATATTTTGAGTATAAACACTTATTAATAGATGCTTTTTAATAGCAGATCTATTATTTTCATAAGTATTATTGTCTTATCGTTAAATAATAGAGTTCGTAGAATAAGACTGGAATAACTTGTTAATCACAATGGGTTGTAATTGTGAGATGCGTGTTATCACTTATTCTTAAATTATCCCTAGTCGAAGTGATTATGGGATACTGATACTGTTGTTGTAGATAGACTAGGATGTGTTACATTTCTTTCTTATCAGGAAAGTAACTGATCTCACAAGTTAGAATGTAGGGACATTCGAATGAAAACATGGATGCTTTGTTAGTAGAACAAGCATTGGATGACTGGCCTAGAGATACCACACAGATATTATCCTAGCGTCAGTGGTTGATCTCTAATAGACAGTTGTGGAATTGGTCCTTTGATTTGAGGATATCATAGAATCTTATGTGATGATTAGATACGCTTAGGCGGACATTAGATGAGACGTTAGCCATGAGTTATCAGGAAAATATCGTACAGGCATAATGAAAGTTGCATCAAGGTTGTGAGTATTAAAGATGAGAATCCATCACTCTTGGATATTAAGAGACCATAATATGCTTTTCGCTACTTGAGTTTATGGAAATTCCTTAGCTAAGGTGTGATTGTAAGTTGAAAGGAATTTCAACTGTGATCATAAGTTTATCAATGTCAAGTCTATGCGAGTAACATAACTGGTTGAAATGGGATTGACGCATATCCATGTCTCTTAACCAATTGGGTTATATTGATAAAGGGATTATATTTCCACAGTAACTATACATGACATCCTGTCACATGAATTGCCTTGACACATTACTAGATGTCAATCTTGGATGGCGTCGGGAACTGATAGATATAGGTGAATCGATGATAAATTAAAATAGAGATTTTGGTTTGTTTCCGGAAAAAAAGTCAAATTTTGCTTTTTCTTACATTGAATCATTCCTATATGTGTAGATATAGGCAACATATAGATTTTTTATGGATTCATTTGGTTCGTTTGAATCTTGCTCGAGCCGGATGATAAAAAAGGATCATGTCCGGTTCCTTCGGGGGATGGATCTATATGAATTCACCTATCCCAATAACAAAAAAACCTGATTTGCATGATTTAGTCTAATTGGATTAGAGTAATAGTATCATGAAGTTTTCCATTGTGAGTAGAAGCTTAATGGGTCACACACAAAAGGTAAGAATTGGAGTATTAGAATTGGACCATGTTCAAGCGAGAGATTGTTAGAATTAATGTACAAGGTCCAATTGTTAGATCGAGTTTGTACATAACGGACCGATTTAGTTAACAAGATTAATTTGGTCAGGCCATGCATGAGATCGGAAGAGCTCCTAATCTAATTAGGGTTGTGAAAGGGTTTCGTAAGAAATCTATAAATAGAGCGCCTTAGGGTCTCAGATTACGACATCCACAAGCACATTTTTTATTAACTTGCTAGTACAAGATAATATAGAAATCCTAATCCCTACTATGAAAATTTTGTGTTCTTGGATTGTTCTTGCGTGTGGAGTACTGTTAGAGGTTGGATGCTTAGACAGCTGTGGTGTGATCAGATATACAGTTGACTTTGTTGTTTTGTTCTAGGTAATTTTCTGATCATGAATTCGATCTAAGAACAAGTTTGATCTTGGTATTGGAATTGTATTTTTATTTCCACTGTGCATATTGTCTACAATTTCTAACTTATTTCTTCTTCTTCTTTCTTCCTTTTTTCTTTTTGTTTTTTTTTTTTTTGGGTCTTGTTTTAGTTGGTTTTATTTCTCATTATATTAATGATTTTATTTAATGAGAAAATATATCTACACTACAACATTTTTTAGTTACGCCACATTTTTATTTCGCTGGATGCCATTAATCTTTATCACTTATAAAATTTTTGTCCCAATAAATTTCATTGAATTTTTCTGAACATTTTATTAATTTTTATATCCTCTTTTATAATGATGATTACCATTTAAAATGTTTTATTTGTATGCTTTAAAATCATAAGGAAATATGTAATTTATTTTTATAGATATTTTTTAATTATTTAAAAAATTTAGGTGGTTCTCAAACCAAAACGTTTAGAAGAAAATCATTGTTAGAGAAAAAATTTGATAATCTATAGAAGATTGAGGATAAAAGAGAATGAAAAGGGTTAATGTTTTAATCCGAAAACATGAAAAGTTAGAGAATATTGAATGCAATTAGAGTGTGATGTGTATTTAGTAAAAAGCATAGTGTCAGTATAACTATTATTATTTTATATGTAAAAGTGACATAGATAAGTGACATACTCATGTGTCACAATTCTATTGGCTGTTGATCACATAGATGCTTTTTATCATCCAGTAGAATTGTAATACATCTATAATGTCACTTATTCAACTTACAATTTCATGTCTCCTAATTAGCAATTTGCTATTGAAAGTGAATAGTAATTGTAGATATTTCAAAATATATAATTGAA
>CAVNYN010220278.1:50916-66142 GCA_963692815.1 Nyctanthes arbor-tristis
TTCTCCAAAAGATAACATTCACAACATTTTCACTGTCTATCAGTGCTCTGTGGGTTCGAACCCTGGACATGGGCACTATAATCATGATGGTTTCATGATGAGGTTGGACAATCCTCACAGCATCCGCCTTAGTAAACTGATAAGACTCGCGCTAAATCTCTTATAGGGTATGTCCAACGGTGCACAATTGATAACTCATATAAACATCTCTGGACAAGTTGCCTTCTTTGATTCTTGAATCATCTGCCACTTGATTGCCTCCAATCAACATATGAATATTTGTATCTCGAGGATGAGGCACCACAGGGCGTTGAGGATTATGAGTTGGAGCTAGGGGCTAGTCCCTACCAACTCTCGGTTTTACCATATACTTTCCAAGGTGCCCATGGTCAATGTGTTTCTAAATCTCACATGATGGTCACAACAATCATCAGTTTCTTGACCCGTAGATCTATGATATTTGCAATACTTAAACTGATTCATTTTCAAGATTCTCTCTTCATTGGTCGTGGTTTTGGCATGAGGTGCACATCATAAGAGCTCATGAAAATCATTTTAGGCATGGTATTCGATATGTGAGTGAGAAACGGCTACTCCTGTGGTGCTAGATAAGGCCGGAATCTGCTAGTAATCCTATTGTCACTTCTCTAACCTGGTCCCATGTTTTTGAAATCCAGCTCTGTAGTTTCCTTTCTGTCTATTTCCCTAACCGCCTTTGCTCCTGTAGTGGAGGCATTAGCCTCTTCTACAACAATATATTTCTCTGCTCAGGTGAATAATTCATGATAAGTTTTTGACCTCTCCTCATGAACCGACCATTAGACGTGTGAGTTTTAGAGTAAGCCTGAAGTTGTTGCTAGGAGGACTGTATTATCGGGGATGATAATCGGTGTCCATTATCTATTTATTGAACCGTACCATAAAATCTTTCAGACTTCCTTTCTTCTCTTGCTTGATAGAAAGCGACCGCTCCTTCGGGTTCGTGCGAGTCTTGGATCCCATAAAATTCCTAAGAACTTAGGAGAGAGTTCCCTCCACGAATTGATCGACCCAGGTGGCAATGCCGAAACAAACGATAAGCCCAGTCTATAAGGGTGGTATGGAAAGCTCGGCACATTATAGCTTGATTGAACCCCTGGAGCACAGTCTAGGCTATAAATTTGTGTACATGCGTTATTGGGATAGCAATCCCTTCGTATGCATCTATGTTGGATACTTTGGTCTTCTCCTTATTCACCAGTATGGACATGGCCGGCCAAAGCTCTATTTTGGTGAGCCTCTAATTCTGCCATTCTCTTTTTAAAACGTAATAACTCAATCAGTGACTCCTTAGAATTGGCACCATTTGCCGGCCCAGATTTCATCGTCAAATGACGATTGTCCTTTTTATCCTTCTCTAGACCAGTTTTCCTATTTTCGGTGCGTGGCTATCCTGATGTCCCAAGTGGTGACGTGGTTATGCTACTTCAGTCTTGAAAGCTCGAACTAGGGAGCAAGATGATGGGACACGCTATTCTCCGTTAAGGAACTGGAGATGTTTGGAACAAAATGCAAGTTTTCCCCAACAAAGTTACATGACGCGGTAGGGATTTCCATCCTTGCCCGTCGGGGACCAGGCTGCCGAATTTGGGATAAGCTCAATAAGAGGACTGTGCTTCCTCCTCACAGTTCTGCTGTTGGATTAGGAGGGGTGGTGGATGATAGCAAAGCCTTTCAATTTCTCGTTGTAAAAAGTCAACCTGAACCATCAATGCTCCCAATTACAGGTGTATCGAGGTGTTTGAGTTCCCTTCATTGGTGCCCCTCAGTAGGACAGTGGGGGTAAATCTGGATCACGAAATTATACATCTAGGTTGGCTACAGAGTGGTTCCTCACCATTGCAAACGAGTCCTTCCTCTAGCGCTAATTGTTGAAGTCAGAATTTGTGAGATTTTGAGTCAGTAAGACAAGGGAGACATTTTCATATAAGTGAGAAATGTGAGGCACTGTAATTCAGATCAAGTGCTCAACCGAAATTGGAAGTCTAGCTCTTTAGGAGCTGAGAGTCAGGACCCATGGAAGCAAAGAGTCACTGTAATAACTTCCACTTGGTTATTCCGGTACAACAAATGACAAAACACTGCATCCAATATATCAATATCAGACATTTGATAATAAAAACACTCTACGCAAATAGAAAGAGAACTAAGTGCCGTAAGTGAGCATGACCGAATGCATAATGAAGGAAGCCTACAGGTTACCCTTTCTTGGAGAATGCTAGGAAAATGGAACTTGTAGGTTACTTTCATTTTGCATTCGCTCCATGAACCATGTTCACTCTTTGCATATCTGTGTCCCTTCAAATTTGCGCACCTCAGTTCATTGAACACACATTGAAAATGAAGTGTCATGTCAATTTCAAAAAATGGAGCCTATTTACTTTAGCACTTGAGCACGGTACTCAGGTGTTTTTTTAAAAAAAAAAAAATAAATAAAATCATACTTTTTTATGCTTTACATTGATTTGAGATTTTGAATATAAATTTTAGAAAAATCCAAAGAAGAAATGATCATATTTTTAGTTTCAATTTATTGTCCCAAAACAAGGTTATTTCTTTTTTTGACTATTATAGAAGAATTGTAGGAAATAGGAATCGAACCTTGGTGCAGGGTGTGGGAAATTTACTTGAATGCCCTAGCCCTAAGACTACGTGGGTCTTGACAAATAAGACTATTTCTTAATAATCTAAACTTAGGCCGATATCTAGGTGGGTACCAATTATTCTTATGCATGGTTATGTAAATGCTACCAAAGCCCTCTCGCCAACTTCAAAAGTGCATACTGAAAAGGTATTTACTGACATTGTGATAATTTTTAAGTATGAAACTTTAGACTTTTTTGTGCATATGGCGTTATTGGATATCAGTTAATGAACTATACTTTGAATAAGTATATATAAATCCTTGAGGGAAGTTGAAGTTTTGGGCTTTATTGTGTGCTTCATTCGCCATTGAAGGGTATATGAGCCAATTTTTCTTGAAAAAAGGTCGGCACTCGGTACGCTTAGGGAGCCCGCATAGTTAAAAAACACAAAAACCCACTAGTGGTTTCATCAAAAACACTAGAAATGGTTTCTTGTGTTTTTGTAATGTGGGCTCTGTAAGTGTACGAAAGCCCTTTTTGTAGAAAAATACAGACGTAAGCCCGTGAGGAAAGGTTTCTTTTAGTGGAGTTAAAAGGTTGTCTCTTTATTACTAGAAGATCAGATAGCACTAATTGGGGTCGTCATATTGGGAAACATGATTTAAATTGATGTATCTTTTATCTAATTAGTTTATTATGTTTATATATTTTTGTAACTAATGTAACCTAACTATCATCAATGGATCACCCCTCTGCAAAATATATTTGACAAATGTGTATAGAACGGTTATGTACACTGAGTTCAACAGAAGCTTCATGTAATTTTACAAATTTTACGAAAACCAAAGAATATGGAAAATAAAAAAATAAAAATTGATTAAGTACAAAAGATAATCTGTTACAGACATGGTAATCTGTTACATATAGAGTGTAATTTTATTCACCCCATTTAACGGGGGTATTTATACCTCCTGTTAAATATGTGTTAGTTCCAATCACACTCTCTACTAATGAACGGAAGGAGAAAATGTTGGTATCAATTAAAATATTAAATTTAATCATCAACATTAATTGGAACCAGCTCATATTTAACAGGAGGTATAGATACTCCCGTTAAATGGGATGAACAAAATTACACTGGTTACATACATGGTATAACTCCGCCACTGCCGCTAACATATATTACACACATAATAGACTTTGTTACACACATAAAAAAGTTTTTTACACATAATATTACAATTATAATCCAAACATTGAAAAAGGAGGGAAAATATGTATTTCAAAGCTTAAATTGATGTGAAGTTTTATATCCAAAAATCAATTCGACTGAAAATTTCCACTACAACATGCACGGTGCCATCCCCAACAAGGGAACACCACTAGACAGAGAAATTGACGAGAATTTGTTATTAAATCCTGAAATTGAGGTAACGGGAAAAATAATAGATTCACTACTAAAACATGGCCATTAGAGACGGAAATTTTCCGATGGTCAAAAATCTATTAGAAATTTCTGACCAAAATCAAGATTCCATTAGAAATTTCTAATGGAAAAATAATCCATCGGAAATTAGTGACGGATCGAAAATCTATCAAAAATTTTTGACGGACTCAATCATTCCATAAGAAATTTGCAACAGAAACCATAATCCGTCGAAAATTTCCAGTGGAACTAGATTTCAATTGGAAATTTTCCGATGGAGGTTAGGTTCCTTTAAAAATTTCCAATGGATTTGTTATTCATCAAAAACTTAAGACCAAATGAAATGATTTCTGACAGAACTTGATTTCCATTATAAATTTCTGACGGATCCATCGTAAAATTGTATCCCATTTCAATTTTTTCATCTTTTTCTTTTCTAAAATATATTGACTCTGGCTTTATTTATTTCCTTCGTTTAGTTTCGCTCTTTTGTAATTATTATTATTACTACTACCACCACCACCACCACCACCACCATCTCCTCTATCCCAAAAACATAGTCCAGTTGCTCTATCAAGCGTGTATTTAATTTTCTTTTTCATATTTAGGCCAATTTAATTACTATATTGATACCTTGATTTAAAAGGAATTTTAATGGACACACATCATTAATTAGGCATAAAGGTTAAAATTAGAAGAAGGTCTATAAAATTGATGTTCCATCAAAATTACGTAACATTTCTTAATATACGTAAAATTATCTATTACTCTAACATTGTTGGACGGAGATAGTATTATTTTTGTGCTTAATACATAGAAGTGTGCCTAAATGCATAATTAAAAAAAAAATTATATATGATTGTGTAGGGAATTACCTAAGAGAACTACAAGTAGAATTGAAAGTCAATTTTATCAATATGTGCATAACCCAAGTATAAATTCTCATATACCACTTCTCTTAGATTATTAAAAAAAAAAATGAATAAAGAAACAAGCAATAGAAAGGAGCCAAACCAAGCAAAGTAATGGAGATACCCATACTCTGCTAAATTTCTACCAACGTTCATATCTTCAACATAGTAAAAACCAGTAACACAAAGTACAAATCCTCATACACCACTTCTAGAGATAATAAAATAATAAGAAGAAGAAGAAAGCAACAGAAATGAGCCAAACTAGACAAAGTAAATAGAGATACACATACTCCACTAAATTTCTACCAGCGTTCATATTATTGACATAGTAAAAACCAATAACACAAAATATTCTATTAGTAATGTCATAATCATATAGAAAAACTTCTTTTTAGTTGTGTAATACCTCAAGAATTGTAAATATGTTTCAACCTGTTAGATAATTTGTCGTAGCATTACATTTTGGAGACAAGTTCGCTGTAGGCTAACCAATCATGCATGCATGGCCGCATAAATATCAAGACACTTTAGGAGAAGCAAAATATGGACGACGAAATAGGCACATGCATTAGTACAATTATTATATTTTCCGACTGCACGAAAATGACATGAAAGATACTGATTATGCATGAAAGATAATGCGTATGGTAGTCAATCAAGGTACGTGTTAAATAAAGGAGCGGAGGAATAGTTATATTCTTCTACAGGAAAACTGGCGGTATCCGGTCTGTGAATATTATCACTTTTTTGAATAGTTCTAATCCAGTCTAAAAAGTTGATAAAATTAGTGACTAAGAAGGTGTAAATTTACCTAAATATTTCTATTGATATTTTCTCACTCATGTAATAGTATACAGAATTCCAAACCCCTTTGCAAATATTTCTATTTTGTTATTTGTCTAAATAACATGATTCTACTTTTTTCTTACTCATGACGTTAAAAATCAGTTATAATATCTCTTTCAAAAAAAAATGTAATAAGATAATTTTTTTAACATATCACACAACGATTATAATTACAGCAGAAGTACTAATATCTTCTCTCTAGTTAGTTTCTTTTATTGGGTAATCAATAGGTGTATACTCACTAACTAATAGATAATTTTCTAGAATGGGTTGTTAGCTTCAACTTCAAGATGTGACTTAAAAAATATATAATATTCATCCTTTGCTGTCACATGATCACTCTGATAAATTATGAAGTTGATTTTATAAAAAAAAACAACAGTTGTATCTAGAAAAAATACATAAAGTAACCATTAGCAGTTATTTGTGATGTGAATTTTCAGACGTATGCTCTTCCGATCTATTGGCAAAGTACATTATGTAGTAGAGAGCTCTTACTTTTGGTATGTTTTTACCCGTTGGGGAAATGCACGTCTAATTTACTACCCATTTATTCATTTTTGAAAAATTGATGAAATAAATTTTAATGGTACAAAAAGTTTATGTTTATTCATACTAAATGTGCAAAAATAGAAACTTTAATCATCACTGTAGAAATAATTTTCTGTTGTTTTTGAGGTTAGAACAGAAACCATCTACAATTGATATGTGAAATTTAACTTAGTCACATAATTATCATTATAGTAGATTTTAAAAGATTATTAAGTTATATGTTATCATGTTAAATTTAACTACTAATTGATAACAGATTGGAGGTGTTGAAGTTAAATTACAATTTTAAAGTGGTTCATTAATTCCAAGTTCAATTTGTTAATGCCAAAAGTTTTCATTTGAGTTATATATTAGCAAATCGTTATTCTTCTAATTTTAATTTTAATATGGGGTATGATAATTTTACTTTAACTTACTATATTAATTAATTTATTACATAAGTCACTATAATTTTTATTTTTTTTGGGGGGAAAAGAAGTCACTAAAATTATTTAATTATGCTACCTTTCAACTTAAAATTATTTAATTTTTTTATAATATGTTTATAAAAACAGTGTCATAACTCTTGTAACAAATTTCATGCCATTGTAATAGAGGAATAATGCTATTTATTTAGATTGGAGACCGGTCTTCAGCCTAGTTCTCATCACTACGTTGGCCATTGAATAAATAAAGACCCCATATATTTATGCATATCAACTTATCTTCCAATATAGTGATATCAACTAGACTGGAGACCGGTCTCTAGTCTAGATAAATAGCATCACTTGTAATAGAGTATAGATGTCATAATTTTTAATATATATTATAATAAATTATTTGAGTAATGTTTTATCATAAGCATGATTTCTTTGAAAGTACATGCATCATTTTTTTAAGTTGGAAGAATAACAAGAGGATATGCTATATATTATATGGATAAAAGGAAGATATGAGAAATAACATGAGCCTAGTGATTGGGATCTCACTCCTCAACCCCAAGGTTATAGGTCTGAATGTTCCTGGGCGCATATGTGCATAATATCGAAAAAGTTGGTGGGCTTTGGTGTTCCGATTTTGGGCTAGCGGGTCAGGTAACTGGGGGCAAATTATTATTATTTTGTGTAATGAATGATCGATGCAAATTTTCTGATTGGTGAAGATTCCTTATTTTTTGTGTAATAATAATCGATGTAAAGTTTTTGATTGACGAAGATTCCGTTGGTAACTTCTTCTTCTTATTATTATTATTTGTGTGTAATAAATGATCGATGTAAATTTTCTGACCGTTTAAGATTCCATTGGTAACTTTCCTATTGGTTGCATGTATCCATCAGAAATTATCTAACGGACTTCTAAATCGGTCGACAATTTTTTACGGAAATTTCCGTTAGTAATTTCTGATGGTTTCATGAATCTGTCAGAAACTTTTTGACGGCTTCTACTTTTGGTTGGAAACCATTAGTGACGGGACTATTAGGGACGGGACTTTTGACCAAAATTTTCTGTCACAATTGGTCATTTGTAACAGAAATGGCTTCTTTTGCAATGGATTTTTCTGTTACGAAAACAGGTTTTTTTAGTAGTGTTAAAAGGCATAAACATGAAAGAAAAATTCTTCTACAAATTCAAGCATGATCCCCTTGAAATTCTAATTCCTCCCTTTTTATAAAAATAAATAAAAATGAATAATCAAAAAGACAAAGCTACAAATACATGTCTCATTCTTCCTCTTTAAACTCAACCTCTATCCCTCTACCTTTCAAAAGGTAACTTTTCTCCTTTTTAAAAGTCTTATCATGGCTCCTAGGTTTTTTCAAAATATGCATTGGAAAGTATTGTAAATGAATTAATTGGTAGAGATATAGGTTAGGTCATGGGGGATTAATCAAGTTGGACTCGGAATTGCTCCAAGAAAAAATAATTAAGCGTATTAGCGCCCAGTATATAATGAAAATGGAGATTGATTAAAAAGTTATGAGCATCATTTCAAAGAAAAATATTATGAGCTTCCTCTATATAATTTAACGACTCTTTGTTCATTCATTTAAAAAATAAAAAAATAGAAAAATGAATATTTTTTTAGAAGGGCAAAAAAAACAATGTCCTATAATTTTTCTGTTATTTAACCACATAGTTCAATATACTTTTTTGCTTCTTTTTTACTTTTTGGTGATCAAGTAAGAAATTATGTTAATATGTTTACTTTCCTCTCAAGTTCACATTCAATTCGTGCACCAAAAAAAAAAAAAAATTGAGTAAGTGTTTAAAATATAATAGAAGACAATAAAAAAGGTTGTCCAAAGTTTAAGTTGAGATATTAACACGATACTGTTAAATTTTCATATGATAATATTATGAATGATTATTAGAAGAAGATGTGAAAATATTATGTATTTTTTCACTAGATCATATTTGCTTTTTTCCCTATTGAGAATGCTTGAGACGATATGAAATTTTTAATAAGTTAAATTCTATGTTAGGCATACCTCTTAGATTCAACAAATTTTACTAAAAATATCTATTAAAATCCACTAAAATGCATTGAATAGAACTTCATTAGAATTGGATATAAAAAAAAAAGAACTTCATTAGTGATGAAGTAGTGTTGTTCATTTCTAGAAAAGACTAATAAATTAAAAAGTCAAGAACTAACTAGATTTGTATGGCATGACTCTAGATAATTTCTAGAATTGTTGAGCTAGCTCTTAGCTAGAAAATTCTAGACTTGACTTTTGGACCACAAATTGTAAAGTTGGTAGACCTCCCACTGACATTCCATGCCTATAAATAGGCGTTGTGCATCCAAATTTGTACTATGAAGAATTTGAATGAAACTTGTTTGAAAATTTTGAGTGAAACTTTTGTGTGAAAAATTACTTCTCACCAAATACTAAAAACTTTCCACTCCTTTGATTCTCCACTCAATTCTGTTTCCTATATTCCAATTACTACTACACTAATCCTAAAAAGACCAACAAGTGGTATCAGAGCTTTGTTCAAAAAATACTGGGCGTAAGGCGAAAAGATGGTCGACACATTCCACACATCAATTCCAATCCCTACCTTCCAAGGGGACAACTATGTCTACTGGGCAATTAAAATGAAGACCTACTTGTGCTCAGAATTTATGGGATATTGTCAGTACTGGGTATACTATCCTAGACGACATTTTCTCATTAACTATGGCACAAAAGAAGGAATTTAAAGAAAATCAGCAGAAGGATGCTATCGCGCTTCTAGCTCTACAAATGAGCTTGACGGATGAATAGTTACTAAGGATTATGGGATGTGAAAATGCTAAGAAAGCTTGGGATAAATTGCAGGAGGAGTTCAAGGGAAGTGACAAGGTACGTACTTGCAAACTCCAAACTATAAGGAGGAAGTTTGAAAATCTAAAAATGAAAGATTTTGAGATTGTAAAACAGTACCATTCTAAAATTGATGAAGTAGTGAGCCAGTTAAGATCTTATGGAGAAGAAATTTCTAAAAAGAAAATTGTGAGGAAAATTTTAATTACTTGCATAGAAAAATATGATCTAATTATTACAGCTATAGAAGAATCAAAGGATATAGAAAAATTAACAGCTGCAGAATTAATAGGATCACTAGAGACTTATGAACCACGATTAGAAAGGAAACAAGAAGTTGAATTGGAGCATGTCTTTCAGTCTAAAATTAACATGTAGTCTCAGAAATTTAAAAAAGGTGGGAAGAATTTCAAAGAATATTTTAGAAATAGAAATGAAAATGAAATGGATGATAGTAATCGCAACTTCCCTCCTTGTGGGATCTGCAAAAGAAAAGGTCACTTCGAGAAAGATTGTTGGTACAAAGGTAAAGATTAGTGCAGATATTGCAAAAGATTTGGACATAAAGAAAAATATTGTCGATATAAAAATAATCATCAAGCTAATTTTTCTGAAAAAAGAGACTCAGAGGTCTTCTTTTCTATGCCTCCTGCAAAGATACAACAAAAGAAAAATGGGATACTTGGTATATAGACAGTGGCTGTGATAATTATATGACAAAAGATGAAAATATTTTCTAGAGCCTGGAAAAAATAAAAACATAAATAAAGATTGGAAATGGTGAATATGTTGAAACAATAGGCAAATGTACTATTGCTATTGAAACAAAAAAAGAAAAAAGGTATGTCAAGGATGTGATGCTAGTCCCAAGTATTGACCAGAATCTACTAAGTGTTGGTCAGATGATGGAAAGAGGATACGCAATACACTTTGAGGGGAACTATTGTACAATTTATGATAAACTAGATAAATCTCTCGTGATTGTAAATATCAAGAAGGAAAATAAATGTTTTCGTATTCAAATGAAATATTCTACTGGAGAAGCTTGCTGCAATCGGGTGACAAGCTAAGTTGAAAGGAAAAATCTCAGCATCCTGACACTCCCAGTAGAACAGGAGGAGGCTAAAAGTGACCAACATATAGTCTCGCCACATGAAACAAAGGTAAAAGGACCTTCAGAAGAGTCCACACCAAGAAAGACAAAAAAGTTATCAGACATCTATAACAGGTGCAATCTGATGATTATTGAGCCAGAAAAGCTATAAAGAAGTTTCAAGGCAGCCAAGCAAGAAAATATCAGGGCAAGTAGAAGTGGGCAAAGAACAACAAGAAGCCACAGAAATTTGTTCAGACAGCAAGGACGATCCTAAAAAAAGATAGAGCTCAAGCAACGCAGAGCTAAAAAGCAATGTTTCTACAAAGACACTACCACAAGCCAAGTTTGAAGCATTATGACATGTGATTGGAGTTATCAAAATGAGCACCAAGGAGAAGTGATGAAGTAGTGTTGCTCATTTCTAGAAAAGACTATTAAATTAAAAAAATCAAGAACTAACTAGATTTGTATGACATGACTCTAGATAATTTTTAGAATTGTTGACCTTTTAGCTAGAAAATTCTAGGCTTGACTTTTGGACCACAAATTGTAAAGTTGGTAGACCTCCCACCAACATTCCATGCCTATAAATAGGCTTAGTGCATCCAAATTTGTACTATGAAGGATTTGAATGAAAACTTGTATGAAAATTTTGAGTGAAACTTTTGTGTGAAAAATTACTTCTCACCAAATACTAAAAGCTTTCCACTTCTTTGATCCTCCACTCAATTCCACTTCATATACTCCAATTACTACTGCACTAATCCCAAAAAAACCAACAATTAGAATTGAAGATGATTACATGGAATTCAATTAAAATTCATAAAGTAATGAGAATTCATAAATAAGTCTAAAAAGAATCAATTAAATTCTGTATTTGGACACCCTAAATATTTATTATTTAAAATCTGGGGAGATCTCAAGATACCAATTTTATTAATTCGTTTGAAAAAGATACCAATTTTTTTAAAGGTTTGTGTTCTAAATTTATAATTCGTGGACCTAGTAGCGTAGCACATTTTCTTATACGCTAAATTCATCATCTTATGTAATGGTATTCTCACTAGCTAAGCTTTTAGATTATTGATTAAGGGTTCGATTCCATTCATCTGCTATCCCTTGTAATATTTAAAAAATTGGCTAATTGGCAAAATATAACCCTAATCTTTTAGTTTGTTGTGTAACCCTAACTTTTCAAACATGACAATTATAACCTAAAATCTCTCTTTTTTGTGCAATCTAACCTTTTATTTTAAAAAGACAATAATACTCTCAGATCCTAATTTACTTAAAATTAATATAAAATAAATAAATAAAATCACGAATATTAAATTTCAGTGTTTCTTTTTGAAATATCATCAAATTCATGTGATGATATCAAAAAATACATCATTTGTCATGGACTCAGTGGGAGCATGCTTAGAATGAAACAATGTTTTTACAAAACACAATCCTGTAGAGTGGGATGGACGAAGGGTACTCCGTCATACTCCATCTGCGACGATTGGCTTAAAGAAAATGAATAAAAAATGTAAAATAAATAAGAAAAAATTTTAAAAAAATGACAAAGAATATAGCAAACTGGATCGATAAACAAATCAAAAAGTTGAGTCAGACATCGCCACCCTCACATCAATCTGGCCCCGTATTAGGCAAATAGAGGAGTGGATCAATCTACCCAATATCATTCGTCATTCGCTAACTAAATCCTCATCAAGTGATTTTTTTTAAAAAAATAACTAAATTATATATTTTTTATTTTTATGTATTTCTTATTTGATAATAATTTATAGTGTAATTAAAATTTGAGGGTAATATAGTCTTTTAAAGTTAAAAACGTGAGATTTGAGGTTAAAACGGTTAAATTTTAAAGGTTAGGGTTAGATAGTATAATAAGATGAAAGGTTGAGGTTAGATAGCACCAATTAGCCAAGAATTAGAAAAGATATCTAAGGAGGTTAACATCATAAAAGAGGACGTAAAGTGCCCTTTATTTATTAGGCCTTGTCAAAAGGTCTAATTATTTAGATGATCCATCACTAAAATTTTAATGCTGAATGACTCTTTCATATAGTTATTAGTAATATTGAGATTGTAAAAGTCCAAAATATCTTTTTATGCACAAATATTAAAATACCCTCGCAACTATTTTGTTAGGGCTTAGTACAATTACCTTTTGTTTCAATTTTTGCCGCGTGAGTACTTTGTTTTCCCTCTAAGTGTGTTCTTCCTTTTCCAATATGACATCTCTCTTTGGCTCAAAAAACCACAAATTCATGCTATTTACAGTTATTTATGAGTAGTTGATAATCAAAGGTGAAGGAAATGACCCCATAATGCAGATTTTTTAGAAACTTTTGGTGCTTTTAGAAAAGGGTGAAGAGATGTGAAGAACTAAACTATTAGGTAGGTATTCTTTCTGTTTTTATTGAACAATATTTGTGGTTACTATGATTTTAGTTTATTTCTAATATAGAAGCTTTAGCCATTATATATCTACCATAATGAATGCACAGTCGTGAAATGCTATGCAATATTGCATTCGGTATCTGTTGAAATAATCTAATTTCATAGGAGGTGGCTTATGTTGCTGTTTTTATTTCATAAACGTGTTGATTCCTATGATTACCATTTTGACATGCTATTAAAAGTACAATTATAATATCTTAAACATAATGACATTTCAGTCGTGGTGTAGCATGGTTAACGATACTGCAGTCGTTATTATTATTATTTTTCCAATGTGTAGTTAAAATCTCACATGTTTCCCATATACTATAAATGAGTAATCATTAATTTGTAATTTCCATTTTTTTTTGTAGTGATGGATACTAGAAGAATCATGCGGGTACAAGTCTGTCACTTTGTTGAGCTTGAAAAGAGTAATAAAGCTAGATGGATGTAGAAATATGAAGAGAAAAGCAAAGAGAATGTCAATGTTATTTTTGTTCCCTCAAGCATTTCGTATGTGGAGCTGTACAAAATGGTTGAGGAGCTTGTTAATGTGAATTCCAAATTGTATAAAGTAGAAATCATGACTTTTAATAAAGATCGAAATAGCAGTAGTGCCAGAAAACATAGAAATGATACTTCAGTCATTTTACGCATCTATCATTGTTTAATGAGTTTAACTTCACATTTTTCGGATAAATATTCACTGTAATCAACAACTTAATGTGTGTTTAAGAGTATGTTCTCTGCATTTGGCACTTGGTTGGACCATTTATTAGGTATAAAAAATAACATGACTTAATAGCCGTTCTTATTTTGGAAAACGATACTTCAATTGTTTGTGCATTGACTAGTGTCTCAACAATTGCACAGGTACAGAATGAATGAACTCTAGCTCATGCTTAATAAAAACAACACTTCAGTTGTGACACGCATGCCATTAATGCTTAATTTGACAAATGAATTGACAAGACCCTAAGGTCTGTTTGAAAACCAAACTGACATGCTAAGCTTTAAAAGTTATTGCAACCATTTTAACAGATCACAAGAATACTATTGTTTTGTAGAACTAAGCATAGTTTTTGGTATTAGAGCATTTTGGCATATCACGATAGAAATGTCGTGCTCTAGTACCAATGATTGTTTCTAGTTTTCAGTATTGAAGTACTTTTATACTCCACAGAGCAATTACCATAACGGTACATGTTCAGCTCAAGGTTCAGTGCAATATATTTTGGAAATGCACAACTATGTCGTAGCTCATAGAAAAACTATGATTGCTTGTATTTGCTTTCTCATACATGTGTTCACCTACGCAATTTACAGCCTCAAAGATCGTATTCCTTCTCCCTTAAAAAAAATTTTTATTGTTCCTGATAGGCTCTTCTTTGTAGGTTCTTTAATGCATTTTAGTGGATCATGAAAGAAGTGATGTTTCCTCATAACAAGAATCATTTTAGGTATCCATCATCGTGTAAACCAGTCTTTTTATCGAACTAAGTATGTTTGGCAAATCAATTTATAGACAACTATGTTTATAAACCAATTTATTAACAACCAGTTCATAAATAGTTGACAAACACATTGTTATTTACTCCACGTAGCAATTAGTATAATGGCGTATGTCCCGTCCGTATAGGCTTGTGCCCCCCTTTTAGAGATGCTAACATATATGACAGTTCTCTTAATTGAAGTTCCATTAACAATACTTGTCATTGTTGAGGCCATTCAAATCTATTCATTCTCATATCTCCTAGAAGAAGGTAATATCTCCTTCAACATGATGAACCATATGTCATGTTCCAAGCGTTTTAGCATATCACGATTGAACTCATGTTCCTTTGTATCTAGTATCGTTTTGGATTTTTAGCCTCCTTTAAATTATTCTCCTTATAGATTACCTTGCCCAATTCACTTAGCCTCATGGAACTGGTGCATGTTCAGTCTGTGTAGCCTTGTATGGCCTTTTAGAAATGTATGCGTACGTAACAATTCCCTTCGTATAAGTATCGTTTCCCATACTTGTC
>CAVNYN010220285.1:0-23693 GCA_963692815.1 Nyctanthes arbor-tristis
CACACAACGCACCCCCCCCCCCCCCCCCCCCCCCACAAAAAAAAAAAGGTTGCTCAGCTGGTTTGTTTTTCCATCAAAGGTCTAAAAGGTGCACAATGTTTCTATAAATGTGTGCCACATGGCTACAGCAACTACACTAAAGACTCTTCCTGCCCTTTACTGTGTTATGTCATCTCATCTAAAAGATTAGGCAGTTACATGGGAAAAACTTTGTTTATAGGGTATAGGTGATCTTACTAATATCCTTAGTCTCAAAAACTTAATGTTTGTGAGTGTAGAACTTATTGCTGATGGTAGCTATGGCAGCTACTGTAGTTATATAGACAAGATTTCCAATTTTTGCTAATCTTTTGAAAGCTTCACAGTCTGGTCTAAAGCAAACGGCATTCCTAAGGTTTTTACCCAATTGTTGATTACTACCATAATTCATCGACTAAAACCAGGTCTCCTAGCACTTCCACCAGCTTAAAAGATCTTAACACCATTATTCCAGAAAATTTGACTACAATTAACTATAAAGTCCAAGAGAACTCTTTCTTTTCTGTTCAAAATTAGAGAAAAGACGTGAAGTATTGTTTCAAATATGCAATTGGCATGTAAATATTTATCTGGTATCAAATTGCCTGAATTAATGCTATAGATCAATAGTCATGAACTAGTCATGTAAAGCTTCATGCAGTAGCTACTCGTACCTCAATGTAAAAAATAGCACTCTGGACCTGCTTAACTCGTAACAAATAAATAATGCGACGAAACTGGTGCAAGTACAACCAGTGTAATCATGCATATATAACCACTTCACACAATCACTATTATTATTAATACTATACTATACTATACTAATATATAAAAGGGGAATGAGCGTAAAACATTCTTTTTCCACTTCTATCCCTACTATTCTTTTCAAATTTCCAAAATGGCATTAGTCATTAATTTTTGATCTTTTGTTATATGTATGTTAGTTGTTTATTACAATGGAATCAATTTGATATACATAATTCCATTGGTCCTCTATATTTACTTTACCTAAACGTGGTTGTTTCACCATTATTCTTTTATAATTTGCTTTATTTCATTATTTTTGTTATAATATTAATTGACTAGATCGATATTGTAAACTAGTATACTGGTTTTGCACTGGAACACACTTTAAGGTTTGAAGAGAAAGAGATGATTTTCAAAGATTGAACTTTTGGAGATTCAATTTGACAGACAACCATGTATTCTTTTTGTACACGTGGGGGAGAAAACCTGCCTTAAAGTGGGTGATAGACCACTACAAAATTTCAATATTTAAATATTAATCAGAAACTAAAAAGTTTTCATCTTTAGATTGTAGTGAAATGTGTTTTAACTTTTAAATATAGTATTAAAAATATAAATAATTTTTAACAATCACACACAAAAAAAATTTACCATTGATTTTCTTAATATTTTTTGTGGGTAACAAAGATTTTGTAAACATATATTTTAAATAAAAAATATGTTACTGACACATTCCCAGATCGGAAGAGCACAGAACATGTTGCTTCCTAGTACTAATAAACATGTATATGTTCCAGTATGTGAGAAGTCAGTCATATTCATACCTTAGCAGTATTGAAGGCAATGTTTCTGCAGTCTGGCAATATACTCACTGACCATGGTGGTAAGGTATATGCTCGACCATGGAATTTCACGGTAACTGATTTATGCTCATCGATATTTGCAAGAAATGCTGAGCAATTTTGGACACCACTATGAACATTTTCTTGGTAGACATGTGCCTGAAGATACCACAAAAACTGGATGAGAACCAAAGCTTTTTTGTGCACATGTGCGTATGTGTTTGTGTGTTTTTTTTTTTTTGGGTTGGGTGGGGGGGGGGGTTGAAAGGAAGTAGGAAATACAGGTTCTAGCTTCTAGTTTCCTAAGCTATAAAATGATTGTTGTTTTCCTAAAACAATAACAATATTGGCATATTATTTCTGTTTACAGAAACAAAACATAAAAGGAGATAAAAAGAACTCCTTTCTAGACCATTTTCCTTACTTCTCCCTTTTAAATTTCTGGAAGTGGACGTTGGGTCTACCTTAAATTGTTGTACTTTCTCATGGAGAAGTTCTTGATATTTCATGTGATGGTTCATACTATCTTGCAAGTTTATAAGATGGAAAGTGCATAAATGTCGGGTGAGGGCAAGCTAAAGTGGCAAACATTGTGGTCACGAAAATATGATGCATTAGATTCAAGTTGCCACATTGTAGATGATGATGATGATTATTATTGTTGTTGTTTTCCATTATTCATGCATTTATTTCCTAGTTATTGGTCAATATCTACACATCCTAGCTAATAGATGCAAAAGAACAAAAGTTCACCCAAAAGAAAAAACATGACAAGATGACCATGGTAGCTTCAGGTGTATCTCATAAATGATTCCTGAATGTCCCTCTAATCACATTGGAGACATAGGTTCCAATAAAAGAACAGTTCTGAGCAAATTGCACTGAAATTTATTGATGACTATCCGTATGCCAACATCCAAATAAATGTATGTGCTGAACACAACATTTGAAGGAGAGAGAAATGAAAGAAGGATGGAAGCAAAATAAAACGAAGTAAGCCACTGAGAGAACTCATTGGCACAAAACTGGGCGAATTTTTCATGGAACTACCATTGCAAGGATTTTTCAAGATATTTACAGAGTTAGTTCCTGCAGAAAGCTGCCATTCAAGTCAGAACTAGTTCAAAGAGAAGATAGTATGCTAGAGACCTACATGCTAATTGCAATTCAGCTCGTTTATCTTCTATCACCTTATCTAAGAGCTAAGATTTTATTGTGGAATGGGTGGAATATGTTGTCAGCTCTATATCTGAAAACAATCCTCTGCATCTTGCTTGAGCTTTCCTAATTTTTTGGATGGTCTAGTACCATGATGAGACACCCGATCTATACATCTGATATTGTCCAAATAATCACACCTTGAGACATCAGCAGGATGCAAGTGCTGGCAGCAAGGGCGTCAGGCAACCTGTAGGCCCCCTCAGGCAGCTTGCAGCACCCTGCACCACCAGACTAAGTTTACCAACTTTTGGGTCCAGCATATATGCTCACATTCTATCCCTTTTCAGATGATTGAGGACGTTTGTCACCAACAGAAAAAAGATACCCAGTTCCTCTCAAAATACATGAAGAGGGAAATAAGAAATATTTCATTTCATCTAAATTTTCTATTGATTCTAGGCATTCTTTAGTTTATCCTGGGAGTATTAGTGATGGTTTGAACTTGGTGTAATTGGTTAAAATTTGGTCTGAATTGTCAATCAAATAAAATTTGTGAAGCATAAGCTAATCCTGTTCCTATCTCAGCAATAGCGATCATGGCGCGTGCCAGTGTTATCTGGAATGATTTGACCAAATTTGTTACTAACACTAAATAGTTCAAGACCAAAGACACCAGTAAAATCAGCATTTAAGTAATATATACATCTGAAGCAGAATAAGTTTTGAGTATAATACATACAAACCTCCTGGTTAGGTCCCAATTTGATATACTTAGGTGAATTGACAGCTACAAGGGCAGGCTCGCAAAGCTTTACGGCAGCATGCAGATCTTTTAGATGTCCCCATTTAGGCTGGCTGAGTAATCCTAAACAAGTGCCGAAATTGTTAAGCAATGAAATAATTGTCTTGCAATCAAGTATTATGTTGATGATAAATGATTCTTCCATAGAGGAAAATTCACTTAAACAAGAGCTAGAACATTGTAAGCCTACCATATTCATCAACTGGTGCATCATAATCATAACTCGTTATGTAATTCGGGCCCCCTGAGGTTCGGATCGGAAGAGCTTTGTTCCACCAAAATACTGCACGCAATCAGAGGAAATTATTATTTTTTGCTAAAATTTATGTTCTAAGGTGAATCAAATTGGTTTATTGGAAAAGAAACCATTTGTAATCATGGAAAAGTTCATGCAAACTGGGTGGTTTTTAATTTTCTCTGCACTAAATAGTTCATTCAGGTAAAAGACCCAAACTTACATCTATTCGACATATCACATAAACTCACAAACCAAAGCAACCTTTAAGCACATATATCATACTGGACATGGAATGCATGTACGGGTCACATGTCTGTTAAACATGAGTGCATCCACCTCAAGGTATCTAACGTACCATATAATAATTCTGGAAGCTCCCCCCACGCTGAAAAAAGCGAGCAACTGCAAATGCGATATCTTCAGCTGGTCGGTGAGGGACTCTTTCTCCCCAGCTTGTGTACCTTCCAGGATAAGAGAGAGAGAGAGAGAGATGAGATGTAAATACCAAGCTTATACCTGACAATGTCCTCTCCAGAATTCAGATGGATATAGCTAGCAATAAATGTAATAGCCCAGGAAGGGCTTCTTGATGAGTTGTAGGTCAAAAGAAAGAGAAGGCCTATAATTGAGTTTCATTCCATTTTGCTTGGATCTGAGAACCTGCTAAAGGTGAATAGACATTCTAAGCTCACATTTCTAACATATTGGTAGACAAAAGCAGCTTCCACTGAAACTGGTGAAATATGTCAAGACTCAAGAAGGTGGTTCTAAGCAATAATAGGCAGAAAAAACAAGGACAATTCATGCACCATCAAGGTGGTGTCATTAATTGAAAAGTCTTGTGTCGACCAAAAATTACACTAGAAGCGAATACAGAAAAAGGTAACTTGCAATACAACATGAGGAAATAAGGATCAATAAATCACTATTCACTATCATCATGGCAGTTAAATAGAACTCATAAATTGCTTTGTGCTCGGAGCTATGAAATCACTCAAGTATGCACTAAAACCTATATTCCTTCAAGGCCTATACCTGGTGTGTACTCCTTAGGATGCTCTAATTTTTACATGATAAGCATATGGATGAGCAAGTATAAGCTCCTTCATTTGTCAAATTTTTGTTTTCTAGAAAATGATATGATCAGTATGAACACTCTACCATTCAACTGGCAAAAGGCACTCAAGAGTCCATAACTTGGTGCAGAGTGTTTTGAGAGCCCAAGCCAATACAAAGGTGTTGAACTATCTCATCCAAAACATTAAGATGTTGCGAGAAAATAATTTACATGTTCAACAAACCTGTGAGTTTTTATATCATCAAAGACCTATTCTTCAAAAATTTCATGAAGCAGCAACTATGAAATTTGCACCTAGGATACTTGCTACTTTCTTACCATATTGAACCACTTAGCTAAAAGCTTAAAGCTATTAGAAAGGAACATAATTATTAATATTTATTTTTATCTTCCTAGAAGGTTAGAGGGTTATATTATTTCAAAGCAAACATAAATGCTCTAGCTTTTTGAAATAATTAATCATCTTGTCTTTTCTGCTTCATTTCACACACTGATATTATCTTGAAGATCATAATAAAAGTGCATGTGCCTTAAGCCACACAATCAGTGTAAGAGTGAGAAACGCTTTATAACATCGATTTTGGCTGTAAAACTAAATCATAGCATTCTCCAGAAGATTAAACAGAAAATAATATGCTCTAAGGGGACATTATTCATCAAACAAATTGTACAATAAATATAAGAGAATGATAAGCATTGACTAATTCCGGACTTACAGTCTCTTATACCAACAAGGATGGACGAAGTTCCACTACCAAGAGTCAGTTATCAAATATATTTTCCATTTAGACTCAACGCAATTTGAAAATTTCAAAATATCTGTCACAAGGAAACATCAGAATGTTGGTTCATAGAAAACCAGATGATAAGTTTTGGCCAAGAAGTTCATTTTGTCATCCATAGAAAGATAAATAGCATTTTTTCTCCAAATAATATGAGTGGGAAAACAAAAAATTGGGTCCAAGAAACAATGTGTTTAATTTGGATACACTATACAGCATTCCCTTTTTCCAATGTTGTATGATTATTTTAGAAACAAGGATGCTTCCAGAAGTAGTGTGGATCATGCTCCACAAAGATTTTTTTTTTTATTCTCTAGAAAAATCACAAAATCAGAGGAAGGCATCATACCATCCATCCCAGTTCTCAGTCCAGACTATCGGTTTCTTGTCAGAATTTGGCTTGAAACCATCACAATAGTACCCGTTGCATGTATCTATCTGGTAAAGCAAATATAAACTTAAATCAATGCGCAGTGGACAGAGATGTGAATGATCCATCTTACATCAGGAGATTGCAACAATCCCAAAATTTTAACACCGCGTGCTATCAGGATGGCCAGACCCACTCATATTTTTCAGAGCAACATGTATTGCACAAATATCAAGAAGGTTAATGCAAAATGGACAAGGCATCAAGAATTACAATGTACTCTGGAGCATCAGTTTGCTTGCACATAACCCATGGAACACCAGCATCAAGCCCAACAGCCATTTTAGCAGCCCATTTCATATATTCTTTTCCTCCAGGACCAAAAGAGCTTTCAATATTTCCATATTCATTTTCAATCTGATAAAAATATAAACACTTTAACAGGTTACCGTACATGTTACTTTCAATGCTAGGCATTTTTATGCACATTATTCGATGAAAAACAAAATGCATGGAAACTTCCATGTAAGATAAGATACAACTCATTACTAATGAAATCCAAATGCGCCGTGTTTATCGGTAATTTGTAGGAGTTGCTTCTACCAAAATAGTTTATGGCTTTGGTCAGTCTTTTCTCCTAAATATATTTCACATATATAAAAGAAAGAATAGGATCGAGGAATTGAACAGGACTTTTACAAAAATCTCTGCACTTTCTGCATTTGATCATTGATTAGTTCAGAGAAGCAAGAAGACATTCATATTTTCAGAAAATTTTTTAAACTAAAAGTAGGGATTCATTACATATAGGACCACCTCTGTTTTTTTTTCCCTCAAAATGGCAGGTGAAAATTTGAAGGTAGGAAAGAATTACTATAACCTGCAACATAATTATCGGACCACCTTGCCAAGAGAAAAGTAATTCCTCTTTCATCATATCCACTATTTTTTTGACAAACCGCTGCATTTCTGCCTGGAAGAAGAGTAGACAAATGCATCAATAGTTGAAGCAAATACAAGGTCTATGTACAATGGTAAAATACATTTTCCGTTTAGCCAGCCAAGCAATGAAAGCAAGCTTCTAATGCTGCATAATGAGCAACTGGCAAAGAAAATCAAATGAAGATACAAATTAGAAACAAACGTGCCTAGGGGAACCAACTAACTAGAAGACATACACCAGAAAAAGATTAGTGTGAGAAACAAGTTGTTGATACACTGACCAATCTAGGTTGATAATGAAAAGGAAAAGCATCAGCATAGAAAAACTAAGTATTACTGTTGAAGTTGTGAATGCGCTTTATCCAGGAAAAAGCACGGCATGGAAGAAAGCTAGGAAGTGTCCATGTCTTAATACCAACCAGCCAGCCATAACCTATGAATCTTTTGTAGCACTGCCGAAGCTCGGGATGTTTAATTTCCATACGTGAATCAACTGTAAATTACTTCGTCAACTTCAGCAGTAACATGCGGACAAATCAGAAGATCATCACTTACCCATATTATAATATGCAAGAAGTGTCCGCGAAAGACCTATATGTGTCACTATCAAACAGGATATGAAGCCTCAAGTGGTTTATGTGACTCTGAGAAAATTTTACTTACATCTGTTCATGGAAGCTCCTATCCTCAAACTTCAAGGTGGATTTGGACCAAAACTCTTTCTTATTTTTCCTTGTGCTTGCAAGTTTCATCTTCCTATTTGTAGCTCTCTAATAAGTTTTATCAAATCAGATGCACTATTTTATGTGGATATGTCCAATCTCAACTAATAAAATTTTGCTTGAAACACAATTGTGGTTTCACTTGTCTAGTTGAAGAATTAGCTTTATTCATAAGGATAGTGCATGAGTCCACCAGTGGATTCCTATTTTTAGGTTGATCATGGATCACAAGACACCTTCATAGTTGATGAAAGTGCTACCTCAGCAACTCTAGTCTTTTTCCATCGAGAAAGCCAAAATTATTTAAGAATACTTCTTTTCCTTTCCACCCGTGATCAACCATAGTTCAAGTTTTTTTGTAAAAGGATCCACTTAATTTCATCTCGGTCCTCAAGTTAATATCCCTACTAACATGTCCAAAAATTACGAAAATGGAAAGATAGGCATGAGATAGCAATCACACTTTAACCATTTTTCCCCTTTTGCTAATTTCTATTTTCTGCATATAGTTTAAATTATAAGGTGCTTCAAAAATTCAAATTTAAACTTACGACGCTCTTCCGATCTTTCACATATCCACACTAAAGATTAGCTGAGCAGGAAGAAAGATCCTCATTCTAGGCTATAGCATCTAGAAACAATAAACCACATCGATAAAAAGATAAATCAATGATCACAAACAAGAAAAATATTAAAAAGCAAAACATAATGATTTTAGTCTTATGATACCTTGAAGAGCAAGTTGTTCGTTCGGAATTCTAGACCAGGTATATCACGAAGCCAAACAGGGAAGCCCCTACAGTTTCAAGCTAGGCAATTAAAAATCAGAATAATACAAAAACATCAAAACTAGACTTTAGTCACAGAAGTAGCTTTCGTCAATGGTGAAAAGAAACATCATTCAGCTGCAAGATATTAGCAGATCTCGCAACTTTGGAAATGATAATCAGATTTTTCTAAGTAATAAGGCACTGCAGGGGAAAATAGCACTTGACCCAATGCCTTCTTTTTCAATATATGGCCATAATTACTGTTATGCTAAGATGCATTGGTCTCAGATCATGACATAAATGGTTCACATAAACCTTCTTAACTTTTCAAATACAGGACGTCCATATAAAACTTATGACAATAATGAATCAGTAAGGAAAAAAGAGTCTAACCCGAAGTTCCACTCTGCACAGACATAAGGACCTATCCGGAGAAATAAATAGAGTCCACTTGAACCAACTTGCTTCACAAACTTTACAATGTCATATCTCCCTTCAAAGTAATACTAAAGCAATTGGCAATATGTCAGAAGAATAGTACACAAAAATCACATGCAAAGAGGTCTTTGATGTTGGAACACATTACACAAGGTGAGAACAATATTATACCTGTCCCTTTACTGGCTCGTGACCATTCCAAAACACATAGGTTTCAATGACATCCGCCCCACCTTCTTTGCTCTTAGATATCAGATCAGGCCACATCTGACATAATGTAAGATGTAAAAGATAAATGTCAAATTTCAGCAAGTAGGTATCAAATGGAAGAAATTCCAAGAACCTTCAGTCCCGTATAAAATCTCCTAACATAGTAATAATGAACAAATCCTTGAAAATGATCCTAAAAGGTCATACATTTACTGATTTCCTCTTAATTCAAAGTATTCGAAGCTGAAATTGTTTTGAAGGTCAAGCTTCAGAAATAGTCAGTGACCATCTAAAAGGAACAGATGCCTAATTATCACTAAAGAATGTTGATATTTCAAAAACTCACAACAACTTCACTGCATAAGCACAGGTGACAGGTCCACAAGTCAGTAGCACCAGTGAGATTCATGCACACGCACATTCAGTAAAAGGGAAAAAGAATCAAGAACTTTAAAAACTGGGTATTTGAATTTTGAGACAATAAACTTAAGTTTGACCAAAATCTTACCTCAGGAGTGGCACGTGGGTAATGAATTCCAGCAGAAATGAGCATCCGGCGTTTGCCATCGATGATCATGGCCCGGTTATCATAGCTGACATTGAATGGCTTGAAGTATTCTCCAGCAACAATCAAGAATTTTACAGTCAACACCAAAATCATCCACTGAAACCTGAATCCCATTTTGCAATTTGCCTAGCAGAGAGTGAAAATGAACCTTATATAGTCTAGAAAAACCCGAACAACCGGATAAGAAGTAATAATATATCTATTGTTGCGGGGTCACTGACGAAAGTGACATGCCGCGACGGACTCCTGTGACGAAGGTACAAGTGTCCAGGCGATAGGTACAATTGTGAAAAATAATAGTGCGGGAAGTAAACTGTCAGCTGAGGAATGACGCCGAAAGTCAGAGTTGGTGCCTGGGTGGTTGGCGTTCGGTTTCGGATAACGACGAAAACGGGTTTCCATCATGCGGGTCGGGTTATTTCCTATTTATAAGATGAATTTTGTTTTGTTTTTTTTTTTTGCCCTTTCTTCTCCTCCAAAAATCGAATTGACGATTCTGTGTTACTTGTTTGTAGACTTTCAAGTCACCACTTGTAAATAAACAACTCATGACGGTCAATAAAGAGATGTCACTTATTTATTTATTTATATTAAATAAATATGTCTCTAAAGAAATACTAATTTCTAACCGTAACGAAAGTTTTCTTCCCTACAGATAAAAAAAAATTAAAGTCTGTCTCTCTTCAACTATCTCTCTTCACCTTCTATTTCTTGTTCATTGCTCTCTTCTTCTTTATAATCATCTTCTTCCTCCTATTTTTCTTCTTCACTTCATTTTTACGTTCGAAACCTATCATTTAGCGGTGTACTAATACTAGTATATGATGCGATAGAAAGTTTAGCCTAAAATGCTAAAAATCAAAAATCAAGGACCAGATCGGAAGAGCGTCGTAAAGGTTAGGGTCCCAGGTCTCATTTACATAGCTAATAATGGGCGAGAGCCCATGTCTTTTGGGCCTAACTAAACAGAAGCTCTATTACCCTTTGGCGCGAATCCAGAAACAGAGAAAATTTCATAAGACTGAAAAAAATTCTCCCAAATCGGAAAACAATATCAGAAAATGAGCGAAGGAGAAATTATCTCGCCCTCTTCTTCGAACCCACTTGATGTTAACTCCCTTCGAAGGTTTTTTTCTTTTTCTTTTTGGGTGCAAATTTATGTGATTTTCATTTTGTTCTTAAGGGGCATTTAACTTATATTTGATTACAGTCGAATTGAGGAGCTCAGAGATTTTTATGAATGTTCGTATAATGCTGCTGAACTTAGCTCAGAGGAAACGGAGAAATCACTGGACCAGTGTGTTCTTGAGCTGGAGGTAAATAAATCCCTTGTCTTTAATCGTCATTTCTGTAGCTTTCTGATTTGGTTTTGTTTTGTTTTTTATCTTATTCATGATTTCTCTGCTGGATATGTTTTTGCAGAAGAAAATTGATGAAATAGTCTCCGAGTCCGTGAATGTAAGACTGTTACCAGATGAAGAGTTAGGTAACAAAGTGTTTATTGGTGTTATTATTCGTATATAATATTATGATTATGTTCTCTTTTTTCTGGGTTTTTTGTTGAATAAGGGACACGTTGGTGATTATATAGGTGAACTTCTCGAGAGATTAAAGACTGAGCTAAGTGCAGTGGAAGATGAAAATATAAAAATTGAGAGTGAAATTGAGGAGCTTTCGAGGAGATATATTGAAGGTAGTATATTTGGGAGGTTACTAGTACTCCCAGCATTCCATTATTGTTATTGTCACAACTTATGCTGTAAAGAGTCATTGGCTCATTACCCTTGGAAAATAAGAAATACTAAAAATAAAGTCAGAATACATATTATGTAGTTCTCAAAGAAATCGATACCCTCACTCTAAGCATGCCAACTGTGATGACAAAACTGCATCGGAGAACCTTGCTGTAGTTGCTTTGAAGTTCATTGCTTTTTAGTTAGTTAAGTTTCAAATTTCCAGAATAAGCATATCTTTGTCACAATTAATGCTGTTACAACACCGAGGTAAGTATTTATTTTAATTTTTTTTTTTTTTTTTTAACTTTGCAGACTACAGCATTTTGGGCAGTGAGCTAGAGGGGCTAAGCTGTTCACTAAGTTTTCTTGAATCACAGGTTGCGCTTCTCTCCAAGAATTCAGATTATTGATTACCCTTGACAAGTAATTCCTCAATGTTAAAATGAGCAATTGTAATTTACTAATGTGCACTGTTATATTGTTTTGGGGTTGGATGTGCTAATATATGGTAAGAAAGCAATAAAAAGGCTTAGTGGCTTATCATAGTTAAAAACTTGTCTTGCAAGAAATATGGATCATACATTTCTTCATTTCTGTCCAGATATGTAATACTTTCAAAAGTGGGAAAAAAAAATCTTGAAGAACTATATTTGCATATTCTTTCCCTTGTTTCTATGCTAGTCAGTATTTATTTCATCTGTATTCTGTTGTTTGGTTAATTTGGTTTTATAAATTTTACTTGATGTCTTCACTACCTTGTTGCAGAGCCTTGAGAAAACAAATTTTCCAGATTCAGAGAAAGATGCCAAGTTTAAGGTTCCCCTTTCCTCCAATGTGCCTTCATATTTGGTTGATATGTGATTAAGAGCCATTATATAGCTTTTGATATGGAGTTTAACTCCACAGCATTTGATAAGGAAGCATGCACTGCAATCTGATAAATAGCAAATTACAATGTTCCTCATATGGGGTCTAGCCATGTAGTGCTTATCTGCTAATGTCGAAATTCTCTGTATTTTTCATACATTTTGAAACAACAGAACTTTATGGTTTGTGCATGAGATAGTGTGTCATATGCTAGAACTTTTTCTCTTCATCTCAATATATTTCTGTTGGAAAGAATGGTTTGATGAAATTATTTTAATCAATGCCATTTCTTAGTATGTTACATTGCTTTGTTGTCATGTGGAATCCATTTGTCAAGTGAAATTATCTGACCTTAATCTTTTCCGATCTGATGCTGGAACTCAGTCATCAGGTTGAGAAGAATAAGGCAACACTAAAAACAATGCAGGATCTAAACTGCATTCTTGAGAGGTTTTCTGTCTGTTCAAAAAATTTACAATTTATGTGTTGCTTGTTTCGTTTAACAGCTTGACATGTATCTTTTGGCTCATCAGGTTTGAAACTGAAGAAAAAGTTGAGGAAGCATTGACAGGTTACACAGTTATTGAATTTGAAGGTAACTGCCTTAGATTGGACCTGAAGACATATATCCCAAATATGGAAAGTTTTCTATGCCAACAAAAGATAGAAGATCTCGACGATCCACTAGAACTGAATCATGAGATGATAATAGAAACTGTTGATGGAACCTTGGAACCAAAAAATGTTGAGGTGAGGCTGCTTTTAGAATTTTCTGAGATAGAAGATGCTTTAAATTGTTATTGGCGTCACTCTAATGCTTTCTGGAAAATATACTTGGTACTTGAATGTGCTCTTCCGATCTTCATATATTTTGATTGTATGCCAGTTGAGTAAAATTTTATATTCCCATGAAGAACTTACTTGAAACCATTGAAGCACGAGCCAACAGAGAATTCTTATAAGTTTGATCCAATTTTGAAATATTAAACATGCACCCGGTCCATGCGAGATCGGAAGAGCGTCACAATAGTAGGTTCTTAAGAGGTGAACTACCCTAGAAACGTTTTTCGTCTACATTTCCTTAAAATCCAGCTGTTGGATCATTCTGCCTTCTTTATCTTGTTTAATTAACATGTTTTGTATGATTTCTTGATTGTCTGATATTTGAGTACCGGCACTTCTATTATGGCTGTTTTTGAAAATGTTTAACCTTCTATGCTTTCCTTATGGCATGTGAGCCAGTAAATAGAACTAATACATTCTAATAAACGTGGAATTTTTTAAAAGGTGAAAGTTCGTTGCCTCGTCTCCTTGAGCATTGACCCTGGAGGCCTAGTGCGCCATAGCATCTAATGGCATGCTACAGCATGCTGTTAATCCAAAAATTTCATCTTATTAAAATTTCACTGCTAGCCTCATGATTGCGTGCTATCATCCTACAGTTGAAATTACTGTTCAACACAAGTGAAAAACTTTAATGAGTTTGCGAAACACAAATTGTCCTTTCAGAATATCACAAAAGCAAGTGAATAGGTGCACTATGTTTGATTACTGATTTTATTTATGCCCTACCACTTCTTTATGTTCTTCAATTCCATTTGAGACGTGGAATTTTCACAATACTTCCTCATTTTTTAAGTCTTTTGAGTGGCTATAGTGTTTCTAATTAGTTCTATGTTTGACCCCTGCAGATTTTCCCAAATGATGTATTCATAGGTGACATTGTTGATGCTGCAAAATCATTCAGGTTTTCATATTCTGTCATTGTCAGTAAGCTATAAATTTGCATCTTGGTATAGGAACTTTTTGGGCAATCTAGATTGCTTCCGTCTCATGCAGGACATACAAGTGATGATCTCACAAAAATTGGAAAAGTAGTTAATAAGTGATGAAGCCAATGAATGGGAGGACGGTAATGGCTGTTATTGGTAGCATTTGTGCCACATGATTAGGATGAGGATGACTGGTGTGCGGCAGTAATGGATGATATTTTTAACATTTGGGTCAGTCTACAGTCTCTTTTTCAAGAGGCGAAGACATATGAGCTTTTCTACTAGGCCACACTACCCACCTGCTGCCACCTAGTCCAAGACCAGCATGACTTAATCGAAGCTTAAATGATCCAACTAGGAAAAAGAGAGTGCTACCAATTCTACATCATGCACGCAGGAAGAGGAAGAAAAACCACCATTTTAGCCATCCACTGGTGCGGTTCTCCCTGCACAAATAAAGGGCTTGCTCTCTACAGATTTTTTTTTTTTGGAAAAAAATTGACTTTTTGGAGAAGGTGTGGTTAAGATTGGGTTGAAAAGTCAAATATTGTAGGCTAAAAGTAAAATATATGGTTAAAATTAAGTTTGGAAAAAATCAAGTTTTTAGAAAAGCTCCCTAGAACAAGGTGAAAATTGACAGAGGGTAACCACCGAACTTGCCAAAATCCATATGACTTCCACCAGCCATAATCCCTCCAAACCATCATTCTTGCCATAACACCCCAAAGCACCATTTCCGTAATCATCCCCCCATTACCAGCTATAACAATCTGACCAGAAACAGAAGACAACGTTCCACCACTGCAATGTTTAAAAAGGTGTAATACTATTTTATTAAGGCATTTTACTTTGTGGGGTGAGGTGTGGTGTTTTGAGGTATAAGCCTAGCCTTGAAAAATTGAACCTAAGCCCGTCTGGGCTGCTGCAGCATGACTTTAATTGAACAGTAAAATTAGCATGGTTTAATTGCAAGCACAAAAGAAGGGGGACTTTAAGAGCATAAAGGGGTATGCATCACAAATTCATCCTGGCATGCACCTAAAGTTCCACGATATCTAACATAATAACACTATTGTAAGTACAGTTAGTTTTTTATTTATATCCAACAAGTAAAGTTTAAAAAGGATGCTACATTCTTTGTTTGTTTAATTGCATTTTTTTTTTTTTGGATGAAATTTGAGAATCTGTTGTGTCCAGGCAATATTCTCCATCTCCTGTCATTGAGACCAGGTCTTCTTTGGAGTGGTTTGTAAGAAGGGTGCAAGATAGAATTGCTCTTTGCTCACTTAGGCGACATGTGGTGAAGAGTGCAAAGAAGTCTAGGTCAGTCATCACCCGGGATTCATACTTTCTTGGAAGCTCCTACTTCAAACTTGCATATTTTCACTTAACTTTAACTGCTTGCTAGATTAGATGACAGCCCCGAATTGAACTTGCTGAGGCTCTGGAATTGACTTGCATGGATTTTCTATCTTGTTAAATCATTACTTACATTAGCCGAAAATGAGAAATGATGTGAAATAAATAGAAACTTCAGCCATTAGGAAATTTGTCTTTTGAGCGAAGGATATTTAATTTCCCTCTGATTAGCAGCCAGGGATGACATAGCGTCAATATTAAGTAAACCTGAGACTCCGGAACATGTTATAGAAAAGAAGTACAGGCTTATTTTCTGCAACTTATGAAATGTAATGTTATCTGACATGTATTTACAAGATTTCTAACTGCAAATGGAATAGGTATTTTCTACGTGCACAAAGAGAAATTGTTTGGACTTTGGTGTTATGTGGCAACTAAATTGAAACATATTTTGCTTCTCTATGGTTACGGGAGACACCATATATAATAAATAGAGAGTGAAGATTATAGCATTATAAGATTTCAAATGGTGTTTAAAGGCTTTTTCAGCCTCTCACACATCCGCATATGCCCATTGCCCTCCCATGGTCTACAAGTCTAATTGGGAGCATTGTCAAAACTCCCTGCTCTGGTAATTCATATTCTAGTCTTGAAGTAGCCATCTCTATTGTGCTTTACAATTTTGTCTTAGCATATCCTCATTCCAATTTCCTCTTGTGCAATTACATGTTATTGACATAGGCACTCAATTGAATACTTGGATAGAGAAGACATGATAGTAGCACACATGGTGGGGGGGATTGATGCTTTCATAAAGATGTCCCAAGACTGGCCGTTCTTGAATTCAGCACTAGAGCTAATGTCCCTCAAGAGCACGAGTCAGAACTCAAAGGAAATTTCTTTGAGCTTCCTTTGCAAGATTGTGGTTAGTGATTGTCTCTTTTGGTTGACATGTCATAAACTGGTGAAATAATATATATATATATATATGATTTTGCCATTAATTTTTCTAAATTTTGGTGTTTGAATGTTGTACAGGAAATGGCAAACTCCTTGGATGCTAACCTGCGTCGGAATGTATCAAGCCTTGTGGGCAGTATTGAAGAAATACTAATGCAACAAATGCGCGAAGAATTACAACCTGACAACACTGCTACAAAGTGAATTTGTACGCTTTTCTCAGTTATGGTCTTTCATAAACTTGCTAGAAACTACTGCTTAGACTGATCTGCCGTGGCCTCAGACTGCAGTATTGTATCTTTGTTACCAAGCAACTCTCCAAAAGAATCTTGTAGAAGACCACCAACTTTTTAATTTAAGCTAAGTTATTTGTTGCAGCAATCTATTTATAATTCTAAGCTATCCTGTGAGTCGTTTATTATCCGATCAAATGCTTGACGTTGGAAATTTAATGAATTGTTATGAGACGCAGACGCATGGAAAATTAATTAAATGCGCCTATGATGTCAATTACTCAGCAAAAGAAGTTAAAAGGAGGTGGGTTTACAAAAGTCGCAACAACAGCAAGCAAAGTGAAATGAAGTATTGGCCAAAAAGCCAACATAAGATCGAGTCCAACGTCCTAAATAGTTTTGAGGAACGGGATTATGTTGTTCTGTTGAAAATTTCTGCCTCAAACATGATAAATGTTGCTTGGATAATACAGTCGAAGACTCAAAATGCCAGGTAAAATGCTCCTCAGAATAATCTAGTTCAGTATTGACCAAAAAAACGTGCTTGCTACGCTGAATGCTACGTAAGTTAAATAAAATACGGGGCATTTTTATTTTATGGTTACAACAAAAAATTGAAATGAAATACTGGATATTTTTTATTCTATGGTTACAACAAAAAATTGAAGCAGAGAACCATATATACTATACTGTGTCAGATCAGAAGTACCACAAAAGAATATAGCAAAACAAGAAGGAAAAGAATATGAACTACACAGATGATGTAGGGAGACCTTAGAAAAATATTCCTCCAGGTTTGTTTTAACTGGTCGATGCGAAAGGATGACCACAATCGTCAGTATCTTGAGAAGGGGCACATGCAATCAAAACATAGCATTATCCATCCACAATAAACTGGTCCTCTTGATTATCTCCTTCGACTCGGGCATCTCCATGAACCATACCGTTTACATGGTGCAAATTCTGCATCATCTGTGATAAATAATGGCTACTAGCTCCTGTGTGATCAGAAAGCCCTGCAGGATGAGTAGTCCACTGTGAAACTATTCCGAGCAACTGATTGGTCAGATTCTGTTGTTCGTTAAGTATTCGTGCCTGAATCTCTCCCATTTCTGCACGGTGTTGTGTTAACATCTCATCTATCCTCTTCTTCCATTCTGATCTCCTTCGACTCAGTTTCTCTTCCCATTCTCTCTCATGCATCAACTCCTCCTCTCTTCTTCTTCGATCTCTCTCTTCACTCTCCCTCTCGATAGCTTCCCATTCTTGAATTCTCTGCATCCTCAATTTCCTCTTACCTTTCTCCCTCTCTTTTCGATCTTTTTCCATGTCTTCCCATTTCCCCTCACGTTCCTGCTCAATCTCCATGCGTAGACGCTCTCTCCTCTGCCTCTCCCGCTCTCTCTCCACATCACGCTGCTCAAAACGAGTTTCCATCTCCTTCAACTGCCCTAACTGATTAACAAGAAAGGCCCATGCCCTCTTCTCCAACCCTTTCGACGCCTTCCTTTTCCGTGTGTCTGATCCACTCGGCTCTATGTCTTCACAAACAAATCCATCATCTCCATCTTCTCTGATCCGTATATCACTTTTGCTTCCTCCATTATAGTTCTCCTCCCCTTCCTCTGCATCATAGTCAAACTCCAAATCCATGACTCCATTCTCAACCCCATCAATCCCACCCGCAAAATCCCCATCTCCAGCTTGAGCTAAATGCCCAAACTGTGCCATATCCATTCCATGACCACTCCCCTCGAACCCTCCACTATTCTCATTCCCCTCGCCCACAACCACCATTGAATCATTACCACTAAACACCAGTGGAACATCACCAAACACGTCCTTATACCTAAGAAAATTAGACCAATGTGTCACCCCCTCCATCCAATCGAATTCCGACCCCCCAACCAAAGATTCAGGCTTCTTAATCTTCTGCTTCACCAAGGCATACTGGTGCCTCATGTTCTGCACTTTGGTTGAAACATCTTTCCAAGACCACTGCCACGGGTATGTACCCGAGTCCCGGGCATGGTGCACAGAATTGACATGTAAAGCAATGGGCTTGTATTTTTTCTCCCGGGTTTTCATCTTAGCCAAAGTCCCATTACACACCATTTCCCCATATTTGTCTATTAAAGTCCTCTCCTCTGCCTCAGTCCACTTTTTTCTTCTGGGTTGAGGCATCATCCCTTTCACAACAACTGATAAAGCAGCTCAGCACATCCAATTGACACCAATTAAATAACTAAAATCCCAATTGAACATCAAGAACCAAGATCAAGATTCTCTACCCTAACATATCTGTATACACAGGTTCCTTTACAATATATACACAGGCTCCTTTACAATATATACACAGGCACAGGGAATTGAGATAATACTGTAAGAACTGACCTTGATGAATGATGAAACTGGGTTGAACTGAAATGCCCCTGGAAGCGGAAGGCCGGGGGTTGGTTGTAAAAGTTTGGGAAGAAGAATATCAGGAAAGTTGTGGGAATTTGTGACGATAGGAAAAAAAGTGGACTCTGCTTTCATCGTGGAGTGGAGATCGGAATTAAGGTATTTGCTTAGGGGTAAATATGGAAGATAATTGTTTTGTCCAAAAGTTCTCGAGTGGTAAATTATGGACGTTGCAATTTTGGTTTATCATGTTTTCCTCGCGATTTAATTGCGTCCTTAAATTTTTTTCCTGCATTTTTTATTTCGTACATTCAATTAATTATCCCATTTTTTGTTTGCCAAAAATATATATATTACATTTTTTCGAGACTTCAAATATTACATTTTCATGATTTAAATGGAGAAAAAATGTTTTATCAATTATCACATATTATTTCTCTATTTATTGTTTTTCGATAGAATAAATAAAAAGGGAGTTAGTTTTTGTACACACTCCTAACAAAATTTTGGACAAAATTGCATGTTGTTCTTAGAGAAATGATATTTGTACACACAATGTGTGCAATTTTTATACACATGCCTTTGTATTTACTTAAATGTCTTTTACCCTATCTTCTTTGAAATCATAACTTTGAGAAGTGTGAGTAAATTCAGTACCTTATGTGTACAAATAGCACTTCCTGTGACCCTTATATCAAGCGGTGAAACTAAGAATGCTTTAAAAAAAATCTATGGATAATTTTCACTCTAAGTCCCTAACCTTTCAACTTTGCATCACTTTTGTCCACATCTTTTTTTGACCTACTAGGTCCTCAACCTTTCATTTACTATCATATTATGCCCCAGCGTCACTTTTCGTCACCAACTTTTCAATTTTCACAATTATCTCCTATCAATATGACTATTATACCCTTAATTCTTTATTTCCACTATAGGTCCCCAACTTTTCAATTTTTATACAATTTTATTTTCATCCTTTTTTTTGGGGCGTATAGGACCCCAACCTTTCAAATTTTTGTCATTTTATATCATCGTTAACACTTTTTCATAGTTAACATTTTAATTTTTACTGTTAATATCTATCAAAATTATCATTATACAATTAATTATTGATTATTTAAATAAAAATAAAAAACAATATAAAATAAAAAGTCCAATAACTCTAATTCAATAACACAACTCAATAACAATAATGAGAGATAATGATAATAAAAGAACTCGATCTATAATGGTCTCAATGGATATCAAATCCACGTCAAAGAAATTTGTCGATCTAAATTTCGGCGTGACAAATCATATCAAATTTCTTAATCTACCACAGATCATTCTAATTCTAATTGAGTTTATTATCTCTCATTGTGATTATTATCCTGATTTCCCCCGATCTATCATCCGTCTATCAAAATTTTGAATTAGAGCATTAAGGTTCGATTTCATTTTGTAAATCGAAAAATGAGAGATCGGAAGAGCACACGTCTTGTTCCGTATCCGCTATGTAATCTATGGTAAATCAAAAAATTCGATCTGATCTATTGCACCAATTCTTGAATCAAAAACCTTTTTTTACATGGATTAGGTATTAATCAAGTTTGGGTAAATTTCACAAAAAGTCCCCAACCTTTGTACTTTAAATCACCTGGGTCTCTACCTTTTTTTTAACCCGCTGAGTCATCAACCTTTTATAAATAACCACAAAATATCCCTACTAACGGAATTCATCCAATATTCTGTTAAGTTGATGACCAAATTACCTTTATACACTTATCCTTTAAATAAAAAAAGAATTTAAAAATTAAAAAAATAAAAACAAAAAAGAAAAAAATATAAAAAAAGATTAAAGGGGGATGGGGGAGCTGCCGAAAATGGCAGCAAATTTCCTTTTTTGTTTTTATTTTTTTAATTTTTAAATTTAAATAATAAGGGTATAAAGGTAATTTAGTCAATAACTTGACAGAATTTTGAATGAATTCCGTTAGTAGAGATCTTTCTTGCGTATTTATGAAAGGTTGAAGACCCAGCGCGCTAAAAAAAGATAGGAACCCAAGCAATTCAAGGTGCAAAAGTTAGAGATCTTTTGTGAAATTTAACTATCAAATTTAGCGTAAATCACCTTTTTTGTTATCGCTATTTCCGGTAGTTGCCATTGGTGTGAGACAAGAGAGGATTGATGGATTTTTTATTTTATATTAGTGACGGCACGAGCATTGCACGTGTCATCAATTTCGTGTGGAATTTAGATTCATAAAATTATACGATGTTACAAAGCAATCAAACACATAAAATGACTTGAAATTTCTTGTGAAAATTGAATGTCTCCTATAATAGATTATAAGACACTACTAAGCAATTACACATTATCTCCTTGAAACTGTTAGTGAAAATTGAATCTCTATAATTACAAAATATCTTACCAAAAAAAAAAAAAAAGGATTTCTAATTAGTGCTTGTTTGATCTTATTTATTTGATGAATTTATAATGAAAGAGGTAGAATGTGTATTGGAAATGTAAAAAAGTGTGAAATATGTGGTTGTAATTGAATAGTTGTTAAATCAAATGTCAAATCAGTAGTAAGTAAATTTATAAATTGAGAGAAAAAAAGAGATCAAACAAGAACTTAGTCTGACATATATGAACATGGCATTACAAACTGTAAGAGACGATGCCCAAGGCCCCAAATGATGGTTGTTGATTTTTCATTCATTCTACAAAAATCTTGATTTTACAATAAAAGAGAATACATTTAATTACGACTCAAAAGTAAAGAACTTAAAAACAAAAATATGGAAAACCGTCCAGGTCTTAAATTTTTGATACAACCGAAAACATAATAGTACAACTAAAAGAAAGAACATGATTAAAACTATACAAAATTAAAAGTCATGTCAAACGGGAGGGGGAGACGGTGTGACTCATAATAAACGGCAAACTATGAGGCAAACATTTCAAAATATGTAATATATCTAATGAAGATAAAAACCCGTGTAAATTTCATGATCAGAAAACAATCTTAATAAACTATTGCCTCAACAGAGTATCATTCTATCAAGAGATGCTTCGAGTCCTCTTTGAGGGGAAAGTGCCTAGAAGCATTTACATATTCTCCCTTAACCATTCTAAGAATATTATTATGGAAATTTCTAAGGAACCAGGGCCGGGTTCCTTACGGAGTCCGGTTTCCAATGAGATGTTGCTATGTGTTGTGTCTGGTGAGGTGTCAATCTGTGATTGGAAACCGGGCTCTATAAGGAACCAGGGCCGGTTTCCATAGCCGGACTGATATTATTATCCCCACTTTGTGGAGGAGGAAAAAAATCACAATTTGTAATACAAAAACATGCAACAGGAGACATAAGTAGACAACAAATATTAGAACTAATATTTAACTAATATTTAAATACAAGCGAGGGCATAGAAATTGACTGCATGTTTGGATGGTTTGAAATGCAATATACTTGATAACTAACTGTATGGTATAGGAATGCAATGTAGAAGATAATATTGTATCATAGACATGGATGACAAGAATGCCATGGCAAATGTAGCAGTTGCACTGGAGACCTACATTAGAAGTTTCACTGTTTTAGATCTAATTAGCATTATAAATAAATAAACTGTTGCAGAACTATCAATACATTAAACAAGTTTTCAACTTTGCTGTCATGAAATGCGCACCTGGTATGGAATTCCCAACTATACCAACTCCAAAATTCCACAAGCAAAGCAAAGAATTCATTTGTACAATGTCAAATTCTTGAACCTTCTAGTAAACCAGAGTTACTCATTAACAAACAAAAATGTAAACAAAAAGTGGCAAAATCTTGTATGACTAACTGAGTGGGCAATCATCTCCTGGAAGTTTGTAATCAGGGCAACAACCATCAAGCTTTGTTCCTTTTTCCTCACACCTTTCCAACTACTTCTCTCCTCTTCTCTTTGTCACCAAAAGGAAAAGAGAAGAGAAATTTGGTGACAAATTTAACAAAATGAGAAAAAAGATTTGAAAGTTATGCAGCAATTTTTTTCATCTTTTAGAGGACCTTGCAGAAAGTTGGAAACTTACATTGTCACACTAAATTAGTATGAATGATTAATTTCTTTATTTATTTTACACTATCCTAAAGCAATCATCAATATATCATCGACTAATTTTGAAAGGCCTATCTTCAATTCTATATACTATTCTTAAACAAGTTACCAGAACGTGTTTGATTAGAAGTAAATGCTAAATGGCCATTAACAAATATTTTTCATATATGTACTTAATGAACAATGGAATACATGTTTTCATATATATGGAATCTATGCAGCAAAATACAAATAAAAAAGTTGACAATGATATATGAAGTTCATGTAATCAAAGCCAAAGAATATCTAATCTTATAAGTAAAAAATACATGGGAAACTGATGTTGCTTCATGAGTAACAGAAATGCAAACTAAACCCATATAAAAATTGCATGAAAAGAAAATGACTATTTAGTACGATCTAGCTAATTACCTCCTAACAGCAAGATCACCAAGAGGCATGAAGCGAATTGACTCAGCCGAGGCATTCGTTTCCACAATTAAAGTTAACGTCCTTATCCTTCTTTCTCATTTATCCATCAAAATATCAACAAAATGATATAAAAGACTAATTTTAAGGTCTACTACAATTTTCTGTAGTAAATACATA
>CAVNYN010220287.1:0-26421 GCA_963692815.1 Nyctanthes arbor-tristis
ATAAAAGCCAAGATAACTGCGAATCTTTGAAAGGGCATTTTCCAACAACCAATAATAAATTTGGCATAGCAAATAAAATTATGTTAATTGAAGTGCTAAATGTTATTGGTTAACGGATGCTGTGAAAACTTCTTGAGGATCCAATTTCCACTACAAATTCTTCTTGAGAACTCGATAGCTATGGATTGACATTCCCCTCTTCAAATAGTTCAAAGATGATTGCAGATCGGAAGAGCACACGTGATAAAGCAAGACACATACTTATTAGTAGAAATATGGAAAATGCTTCTTTCCCGTATTTGTTTACTTGTAGGGTGACTTAATGTGTACAAATGTGATTTTTTTACCCAGGAAATGTCTAATCTTGTTTCTAAATTTTAATGGCATGAACTCAATAAGTAGAACATTAGATTGGTGTTAAAAAAAAAATGTAGATAAGGGAAGGTAGCATGACTCGTACAAATATATGCATCACAAAAATAAAAGAAACACGACGCTCTTCCGATAGAAAAAGCAATTTTCCGAAGAAAAATAAAAACTCACCAATTCTACTTGTACTCGAGAGAAAATTCCAAAAAATTCTTAAACTTAAAAATCAGAATCTCTGTATTTATTATTTTACTGCAAACAACTTTTTGATTTTAAGTTCAAATAGAATGAGATGATTGCAAACATCTTTTTGGTTTTAAGTTTAGATAGAATAAGATAGCTGTCGTAGATTGGAATGAAATTGAAGCTTTTACATCTAGGAAGGGTTTGAGAATGGAAAATTTGTCGTTGCAGGCAAGGGAAATGAGATATTAGGGTGAAAAGAAAAGGTCAAAAGTGGGCTACTGTGGATACGATGGGAAAAGGCGACATGTGTTCAAAATTCAGTTTGAGTTGTACTATTGGCATATCTAGTTGTACCAATTTTTAAGGCTCTTATAGTATATAGGAAATTTAATTTTGAAACAGTTGATTTTTTTAAGAGCAGTAGTCAAGCTGTAAAATTTATAGAAAAGTGTGAAAATTATTTTTATTATTTTTTAAAAAATATGTAGTTGTGTATAGTGAAGTTTAACTTGTTGATCAATTTTTTTAATTAAAAAAAATTCTTCCTAGTTTGACTATAAATAAAATAAAATGAAATGGAAATCTTTGTTGGAACTCAAATGCATAGCCATCAACGCCCGTAAAAGGCTATTCTCCTTACCATAAAATGTTTCTTTAAAACCAAAACAATACGGTCACTTGTCATTTCTCATTTTTTTTCAGAGTTTTAAAATGTTTCTAAGGTAGAAATTTAAATTATGACTATAATCTATATATATATATATATATATAAGTAGACTAATCTGCAGTACCTTTGTACCGCAGTTTTCCCGCTAAAACGGTCTCAAGTAAGAATATTTTAGACATTTTTATATATTAGGTAGATTCTGCGGTACATTATAAATTAATATTTCTCTATTTTTTCAATTAGTTAGGAATTATGATACTTATCTATTCTTATCTTCAAATATTTTGATTAAATATTTTGTTGGATGTATCTTATCTTCTTAAATATTTTGTTAGATTAATTTATATTCAATGTTTTTTATTTTTTAATTTAAAATTTTTTAATATGCATATCTTATCTATGAAGTATTTCGTAATTTGTATTAAACTATTTAATCTTTAGCTGATGCATCTATTTTTAATTATTATTTATATGTTTTTTTAAATCGAGTCATTAATTATTACATTACTTCTTTTGATATGACAAAAATAGTTTAATTAATGTTTCATAGTTTACAAAATTCACAGTATAGTCACAGAGAAAAATAAAATATTTAATTTCCTAATATATAAGAATAACAAGGGGTCAGGTCAGGATCGGGTATGCCGCACCTATTAACATAATATCAATTTTTTCCTCATCTCCACTTAAATTGGAGACAAGTATGGGAAGGGTTAGTAGAAGTAATTCATATTACCCATTTATTAGCCAATTATATATTTATATATTTCTATTTTCATTTTTTGTTTATTAAATAGAATTCTAATCATTAATATTATAATTGAAATTACTAAGCTTTCTTGATAAGTTTTATTATCTTTTTACTTTTCAAAACATTAGAATTTTTGGTAAATATTTTTAATTTTGTCCAAAAAAAGGTAAATAAGCCGGGTACGAGTAAAAATTATCATACCCTTCCTCAGTACATTGCAAAGCCAGGTCGATTTTTTTATCTCATCCCCGATCGAATTACCTATTTAGTCGGCTACTCCCTATCTTAACAGAATCGGGTACCCGTGGGTATCGAGTTTTTTAGGTATTTTTACAACTCCTATTAAAGTCATTTAATAGTATTTCATATAGAGTAGGCACATAGTAACTATTAGTTAACAGTAATATAATCAAAACATTATAGTTCAATATGATTAATCATATATTACTTAACATTTCGTACTAATATTAGATATAATTTGATTCGGTATCTTTCTGTGCAACGCACGGGTGATAATCTAGTGATAGATAACAATGAAATATGTTCTTAACCGTATTCGAGAAGAATACATCATTTAACATTTAAAATTCGTTTATCATTCCAAATAATTTTACGTTCAAAGTTGATCTTCATAGAGATAATATCATCCTGGGATCTCAAACAACGAAAATGGCTTTTTCTTCTTTTCTTTTTCCAGGCTTAATAAATTATTTTTTTCTTTTTTTGAAAAGGAAATTTACCATAATTTAGAGATTGATTATGATGATGGTGGGGGTCATGATTCAGAGATTCTATACTCAACTGTGATCCAGCGTGGCATTACGCAAGTGGGCCCCAGGACACGGGTGTACTGAATCTACCTACTGATTGCATTGCAAAGCAAAGCATCTAAATTGGGACCAACATTTTTGGTGCATTTGCGTTTCCCCTGGTCCAATGCTTTGTGAGCTGAGACTTTACATCATTTCTTTTTCGTTTTTTTTTTCTCTCTTTCTTTTTTTAGTAAAATTTGGAGATCATATGGAAGAGGATGGTTATTTGAACTCAAATCATATGACTCCGATACTAGGATAAGCTTCTTTGGTCATGAGGTAAAAGCTTTTCAAATTGAGGGAATTGCCAAAAAGAAAATAAAAAAAGTCCAAAATAAAGAGTGCATTCGTTTAAAAAAAATAAAAGAGAAAAGAAAAAGTCAAAAACTTTGATCATTTTCTTTTATCACTACAAACATCAAATATTAAACTTATATCCAAAAAAAAACGATAAGTTCTCAAAAAGGAGAACAGTTCAAAGCATTCTTCTCAAATTTACGAAATGTATAGAATGGCATATGTCATTCGATGTATATGTAGTAGTGAATAATGATAAGTTAATGAAGATATATATATATATATATATATATAATAGATACTCTATATTTAAAAGTAAAAAGCAGACACTTTTCCTTTGATAATATTGATTTGAGACATCTTTGTAAATTTCCCTTTGAACTTTTGAGGGGGAAAAAAGGACGGTTGAGCACTGAAGAAATGATGATATATATTTGATGAAATGGAAGAGTTCAATGGTCCATATTTTAGTTTGGGATATGGATCCCACCTATACCACCGGCCATGATTTGGCGTTATGTATATTAAGCGATTTGTTTTCAAAGGGTTAAACATTTGATTTTGACCGAGTAGCGTAGCGTCCCTTAAGTTGGAGAAAAGTTTCAAATAATAAAGATTGGATATTTAAGTAGATTTAAATAACTTATCCTTATCAAGACATTATTTAAAATTGAGAAAATACTTTTACAAAATGATCTAAACCGGTTAAAAGAACAAGAATAGTCCTTAAAAGCTTTTTGTTTTTTCCTTAACTTTAAAAAAGTCATCTCTAATAAGTACTTAGGTTACTTTTGAAGGGAGAAATTTTTTTTTAATCCAGGCTGTAATTATTGATTGATGACCTAACTCTTTTAAGATTGGCTCGAGCTTGTCACCGGTGTTAAATTTTGATTAAGCTCTTGTTTGATACTCTTTAACAAAACACATTATAATCCCACCTACCACTGATTTGACTATTGATTTGACAACTACTCATTTATAACCACAAATTTCATTCTATTAAATCTACACTACTCATTTCACATCTTTATAATTTCTCTTTATAAATCAACTACCATAAATTGAATCAAACATCTCATACTGCACTGACTTGTTTGGTGATATTTGCGGAAAGTCTATTCATAGTGTCACGTAGAGATGCATATAAAATCATTCATTATTTTGGTAAAAAGGGGAAAAAAATTGGTGGTAAATAATAATAAACATAAACACACGAGTAATAGTATAAAAGTTCAAGGAACATGAAAGCATGATTATAAGAGTCACCTACAAACCCAACTGCACAAAACACAGAACAAGCCAATCAAGAAAAGATACAACGGCCATGTGAAACGGCCTCCTTCCATGTGCAATTTCCCCTTCAAAACAATGTCTATTGAATCTCATCTGAAATTATGTACCTCTGTAAAGCTAGAAAATTTACAACTAGGCTTGCTAAGATTGTCCTTTACACGTGGATTTTGTTCGTTCGTATTACAGTATTGTTGAGAAATACGTGTTGTAAAAGCACAAAGGAAATTAAGATGCCAAGTTGTTGTTTTTTACACGGATCATGTCTAGTGGATGAACAAAGTATAAACGAAGTCTTATTCATTGTACTGTTGAATTGCCAAAGAATCTTTTCACGCTCCAACCACTGTTCCCATCCCCCCTTGCCATTTGTTAATGCTTTAACCTCTCTATAAATACCTCTCAAATTGATCATTCTCATCATCACACTCACAAGCAATATTCTTCCTCTCCAAATTTAATCACCTCCCATCATCTGTCCTTCTAGTCTTCTAATTTCACAGTATGGCTGCAGTTGAGGTATCAAATACTTCTCTTACACTTCTGATTAATTTTCATATGCATTGAATTTATAATGTTCTTAACTATGAATCTGTTTAAGGATTCAAATTTTCCAACTTTAAGACATAAAATCGGTTGATAGTTCTGTTGGTTATCGTCACATGCAATGAGATATCATTCATTCTATGATTTTTTCTACCCTTTATGCATTGAGATTTTGAAAGTTCATCCCTGCTGCAGGTTGGATCAGTTCCTGCAGTAGTAGAGTGTGTTAAAACTGCGGAGGTAAACACCACCCCAGAGGCTCCAAAAGAAGAGGTAAATGCACCCGCACCACCGCCACCAGAGCCAGCCACTGAGAAAGTAAATGAAACAACTGGTGATGCTGCGCCAGAGGAGAAAGCAGCCGAGCCTGATCCTGAAGCTAAGAGTGCTGCTGAAGCTCCCCAAGAGGCAGTGGCTGCACCAGAAAAGCCTGCCACTGAAGCAGTTACAGCAGAAAAGCCTGCTGAAGAGGAAAAAGAAAAAGAAGCTGAAGCGGAGAAGAAAGAGGCTGCAGTTGAGGAGACAGAGCAAGAAACTCCTGAGGCAACCGATGCAGCAGCAGCTGCCGTTCCGGCTGAGAAAGGTGGTGTCTTGGCAGAGAAACCGGCTGAAGCAGTGGAGGAGGCTGCCAAGGAAGGTTCAGAGAAATCAGAGAAACCAACTGTAGCCGTGGAGGAAGCTGCCAAAGAAGTTACAGTAGAGAAGACTCAGTGAAGAGTGGATGGTATGAAGTGAAAATGCTGCAAAAATTTGGGGTCATTTTAGGCTGCAATGCCACAGTTGTTAGTTTACTTATCATTCTGAAGTAAGACCAGCCAAGTGAAGTTGGGACTTAAGGGTAAAGTTGGCTACCATCTTATATGATGGAATGTGATAGTCGGCTTTCCATAATAATATACTGGGATTTCTATGTTTAGTTATTTATTACCACCTTCTCCGTACCAAACATTTCCCAATTTACGTCTGAGTTGTGCTCATCAACATTACAATGAGTGCTGCAATGTACCACGTTAAAAACGAAAATAAATGCTTACAAATCTTTTTCACCACAACACAAACTGCTTGCTTAAGCAGCATTTGAAGCCAAGTGCTTCATCAAGGTTAAAATCCGATCACCCTGTGCAATTAACACTTAGAATCTAATCCAGAAATAAAATTGAAGCCATATTGTAAGTAATATTTGTCTAAACACCCAGGCGAGAAAAAGGAGAGACTACCAAACCAAGAGAATAATCCTTCTATCCTTTATTTATGTATATAATAATAATAATAATAATAATAATAATAATAATAATAATAATAATATTCCTATTCTAACAGTTGACAAAAATGGACACTAGATTGTAAATTTTTTAAGCATTGGGAACACCTCTTGCTTACAGTCAAGTAACAAAATAGATAAAGATTATCCTACACTGTACACGCTACCCCAAATCTGTTATGTGCAATTGAAAGCCCTGTCCCAGGAATTCTGGTATCACCAAGTACCAAAGCTGCAACCTACATGCTCTTGAGTTATGACGCGCAGCCGATCTCGCATGGCAGCTATAGAAGGATAAGCTGGAAAACACAATCGGTAGAAGCATGTGTGAGAGGAAGGCAAGCGATCAAAGGACTCGGATGTCTTATAGATGTAAAGTCGCGAGGCCAATCCCCCAAAACCTTCAACAGGTAAATATTTTATTGAAGTCCAGAAGAAGAGGAGGACCTTTCTTTGCTCTGCTGTCATTCGCCCCACAATCTGGAAAAGGTTAATTTCAGTTACATTTTATAAATTTATTCATCCAGTAAAATTAATTGTCCATGTCACGACATTGTTATCGTATCAAGTTGGCAATCAAATTTCAACTGTATTACAATTTAATCACGCCATTCGCTAAATGAAAGAAAACAATCAAAAAAGATACCAACCAGTACACTGCTCATTTATGCAGTGGTAACAAACTGCAAGGATTTGAAAAAGAAGACTGGTGAGGATGAAATGACAGACACAGACAATAATTTTTTGTTTTTTGCGCTTTTAATGGAGAAAACCTCCTTGCAGTTGGTGACAAAACTGCCATATAAAAAACCATAACAAAGATGTAAGTCAATCAAGTTCAGCCCTTGTATATAATTTTGATTTTTGAGAAGTGATTTTGTGTGTGCTTGAGAAGTATGAAAAAGTTATGGATCCTCGTGCAAATCATGTTTTCAGAGAATGTGTGCTTGAAAATGAGTTTCGATGAAAAGTGTTTTAGAAAAAGCAGAAATCATACTAGCCCTTGGTGACCACCATAAAACATTGCTCAAACTTCATGGACCGCCCTGACGTAGCAGTCACAACCAACTAATAAACTACATTTTCAATTCCAGGGGCGACACTCATTACTGACGTCAATATAAATTCATGTCTGTCAAAATATATGTCCAACAAATGAAAATTTACATTGCAGAAATACTACAGAAGCCATGAATCCGAAAGAGAGTGAAGTTTTTACTCATGGAGCAAATCTTACCATATAAAATAATAAAGACTTTTTTTAATCATGGTAGAATCAAATGCATGCCCTGGACACAGAAAGTCCGCTAAATGTGCATACATCCCTTCATTAGTCTACTAAAGTAAATCACCAAGTAACATAATTGTTGGCAAACAACTTGCAAGATACGTCATACCTTCAGTAAAGCAACATTAAAGAAAACAAACTTATCTCTACAGGGACACTATATATTCAGAATGGTGGTTGTTACCTAACAATGATTTTAAGCAATTTGTAGGTCTAAGAGTCTAAACAGGACTAAAATCTACAGTTGGTACAAATTTAAAGGGAAAAACATAATAACATTTTTTTAATAGCATTTATGTGATATAATGGCATAAATGCTTACTCAATTAGACTATGACCCCCCCCCTTCAAAATATTACAAGGGGAATTGAACCCTAGACCTAGGGTTTGGGAAACTTGGATGCTTAATGACATAAACCAAGACCAACTGAAATCTCCCAAAGCCATGTACAAATCCAGGAAATTGTGAAAAGAACTGATTGCAGTCACATAAAACAAAATATCTGATATAAGAGTGCCTTGGAAAATAAATTACATTATGAAATAAAACTATGCGATGTGCTGTTTTGAGCCAAGATATATATCTTTATAAAAATGCTATACGGAGAATGATTTCTCTCTCGTACTCTGTTTTCAAAGATGGCCAGTACTATGATAAGTATCAGGATTAACATGAAAAATTCTCCTTATTGCAAACTTTCACAAGGTTGTATAGGCGTACTTTCTGCATTCTATGAGAAACAACAGATACATCCATAGAAACAACAAATACACTGTGAACTATATTTTTAACAATGAAGCAAACCATGCTTCAAAAACTCTATGGCTATGTACATGATCTCCTTTTTGTCACTCCATTCAGATCATTGCTAGACTGCCTGAAATTGAAAGAAGCTAGATCCTTAGCAACCAAAACAAGCTCGTTACTTTTGGTCTATACCTCTTTTTAACATATTCTCCGGAAGATTGCATCACTCCTATGAACGGTAGATTTTCTAGTCTATGATATAAATACCCTAAGTGCCCCTAACCACCTTCCTTGTCATTCACCTAACGTATGCTTACTCATCCACTTCGGATGTATATTCTCGTTTCTTGTCTTGTCTTGTCAAATGACCACACATCCGAATCCTTTTCATTACATCATCTTAAGACTTGAGGGAGATGTCTTGCACTTTAAAAGCCCACAAATCCTCATTACATCAGAGCATAGAAGATCTAATAACTCTCCCTTAGCCACTGTCTTTTGACCTTATAGAATGTTATCACAGATAAATTTTTTAGGACTACATTTTCTCGGATGTGCTCTAGTCCTGCAAATTACATCCTCTTTCTTTGTTGATAATTGAATCTATATAGTTAGAACAATCACTTTTTGAGGTAACTTTATTCTTCTCATCAACTAAGATATTTCATCAGTGTATAATGTACAACAGAAGGGCTCATGTCACATGTATTCATGATTAAGGCAAAAAGGTAAACTAAAGACCGAACATTGGTGCAGTTGCACCGCTAGTTCTGATGCGTATAACTGTATTAATATGTCCTTGATGATATTCATATATGATAGAAATTCATTATATGATAGAAATTCATTCTCTCTAGCACCCACCATCTGACTTCCCTGAACAATTTCTTTAAGGCTGTTAATTTTCCGTGCAAAAGTATAAAACACTTAATTCTTTCAAACAATTAAATAAGACCAGAAGCTGTTACTGTCTCAAATAATGATATTTGCCTGTAGACATTTCAAGATGTTTTTAACTTTCCATAATATTAGTTCTAAGCATCTTTCTTCCAGTGTTTATTTTTGCTGGCAAAATTGTTTGTCATCTATCCCCAATTCTTGATCAAATTAGTGGCACTTTCATCTCTGATCTATTACATATTGGTTTGTATGAGTTTGGTGTGGAAGGTGCAAGGAGCAGAAAAATATATTTGGATAGGGAAGACCAGAAGAAGTCATACAGACATACCTTCCAGAACCAGGATATCTGCAAGTCAGTTTCTTTGTAGCCATGATATTCTGTATGTGCTTTCCAATCTTCAACAGAAATTGCATTTTCACTTCCATACAGCATCAAATCAAAGTCTTCCGGGTATAAACTTTCAAAAAAGGATCTCTGAAGCCGTGGGCTACTCATAATCTCAGCAAACCCTTGAGCAAAGTTGGCGACCTGGTCAGCAACGGATGTGACAAAATAATGCTGAATAAGAGAATCAACATACTGCTTCCTATTTTTACTGTTTACAACGATACTGCTCCCAGCAGGGCAAAGCTCAATAATTTTCCTTGATCCCAACTCTTCAACTTCATGAGCAAAGGTGAGACCCAGGGCATCTTGATCGACTGCCGCAGGATCCATCTCCAATATTTGCTTACAGCTATTATACAGGGAAGGATCTGCATCCCGAATATCTTCTAAAGAAATAGCAAGCCCAGCCAATTGCAGAAAGAACACACGATCAAAGACAATGCCAACTTGTACCTTATGCATCAAGGCTAAGGCAATCACCCGGCCAGAAAAGTTAAAATATTCAAGGTGCAAAGGATCCACCTTAGATGCTGCCAACGGACAGAAAAATAAGCAGACAAAGATTATTTTCTTAATGTACAAAATGTGAAGAAGTTGCATTGTTATAATCATAATTCTTCCAACAATTTAAGAAAAAAGTAAAAAAGTGGGCCCGAGGGAGAGTAAACATCAACCTAAAAATACAATGAGCAACAGACATGCAGACTCTCAGTGAACGGAAAATAGACCATGTTCAGTCAACAGACAGTCAATTGTCAGAAGGGGAAAAAATTCATTCTAGATTCTAAATTTCCACTAAGATCCTTTGTAGATGATAGAACCACCTTTTTTCTATATTATTTGGCCAAATTATATATGACTTTTGTATAAGAAGGAAAAGATGATGTAATAAATCAGCTTAGCACACCAATGCATGACACCCACCACCAGAAATTACTTGCAACTTCCAGCACATAACAGAAGATGAAGACAAAACAGGTTAGTTTATCTGGACTCTGGAGGAACCAGACAATAAAATCTGTCTTTTTTATGCTATTCTAAGAAAGGCTCTACAGTCTACACAATGTCATTATAAATGGGAAACATCCACATAAAATTTAGTATAGTAAAAAAGGAAACGGGGAAAAAGCAGATAGAGATGCATATAAATGTGATAGTTCTTAGCACATGAACCCTAAAGACACCCTAAAGACATAAAAAATCTAAACAAGGGACATACACACATGATATTATTATTATTATGATAATATACATTACTTTACTTAAACCAATTGAACAGTTTAATTTAATTTGAAAGTTTTAATTTTAACATTTAAGTTCATAGTTAGAATTGATCTGGAATTCTATTTTGAATTCAAAGAGGTAGCACTGGTTATTTTTGAATTAAAACCAGTTAATTTGGATCAATTAATACTTCAAATAAACCAACCCTAAGTAAAAGTATAAATTAAAGTCCAAGTTGGGCTAAAAATCAACCCCAATTTAATTTCTAAATTTTCTCTTAGTTCCAACACCTACTTCTTTGCTTAAAATTCTAAATTTATCTTCGTCGCATTCCCAAGGCCAACCCAAACTATCACTCTAGTCAGCAAAATACAACCAGCCATGAAAAATTCTACAAACATGCTACAATAGTCATGTGGAGGCCGCACCAAAATAAAAACCTCGCTCCAACCCTAATTATATTAAATAGCAACATTTCATAAACTATGCGTCCAATTAACTCAAACCTAAAAACCAAGAGATGGTACTCTGAACAATAAAAAGGTATCCAGATGACATATCTCTGCATTGGAGTGACAACCAACAGGACTGCTGGCAAATGGCAATAACATCTTTACAACATGCTAGACACACGTTTACCATGATTCATAGAAATCTCCAATTATCAGAAGGAAACAAAAGGAATACCAAACTTTTTACAGCCTCGTAAGAAATTAATAATTATGAATGACAAAGACACCCCATTTATCCCTTTATCATAACATGTCAACGTTCGACCTCCTGCACTGTGACATTGGCTATAAGAGCTTGTTCTTTGGAGATTTACATAAAGCAATAATTTATCAAATCAATACCAACCACATATTCTCCACACAAATTTAAAAAAAAAAAAAAAAGAAAAGAAAATTTACACCTCCCAATAATCTTTCTTTAGATTCCCACCACACATCTCCAATAAATCTAAATCTCCAAAACACTAGAAAGCACCGACACGGACACGTGCGTCGGACACGACACGACACAACACAAACACGTCGACACGTGATTTTTCAAAAAAGTGTCGACACGACACGTTGCCGACACGTTAAATAAAATAATATTTTTTATTTTTAATAATATTTTATTATATTTTTAAAGTTTTTGTAATTGTTATTTATTAATTTTATTTTTTTGAACATTTTGTAATTGTTATTAAGTAAAAGTTGTCAATTTTGTTTTTTTTACAATAACTTACTGACCTTTTTATGTTTGGGTTTATGTTTTAAGAATTGGGCCTAACTTTTTCATAAACAAATTCAAGTTGATATATTTGACCCAACTTTCAAATTAGGTCACAAATTAGAAACAGACGTCTTCTTCCTCAGCGCCGCTTGGTTCTGGTTTCCTCACTGCTCACGGAAATCTGCCATGTCGGAGCCGCCACTTGGCCAGGTTCTGTCCTAATTTTCAGTCGGGCCTCTGATTTCCGGTCACTTCTAGCGTTCAAGATAAGTACGACACGTCTTCTTCAGCCTCTTACCTGGTCCGACACGGTTCCGACTCGTATTCTTCCGAAGCGTGTCGAGCGCGTGTCCGCTCGCGTCCCTGTCCGTGTCCCATACGTGTCCGACACCGACTCGCCGGCCTTCCGAGCGTATCGGTGCTTCCTAGCCAAAACATAAAGCTCCCAAGAACAAACTCTAAGAATGTTTTATAATTTATAGACAAAAGAGAGAAGGAATAAACAAGAAACACAAAGGAAGTCCATAAGAATGTTTTATAATTTATAGACACACAATAGCCAAGATAGCCAAGTCAACTTGACCTCATCATAAAATGGAACTAAAACCATGCTGGTTATATACATTAGCCAATACTCAAATTTTCCGCACTCAGATTTCCATTCATTGTCTTCCCTCTGCTAGCTCACCCCATGGTACAAAAAAGAGTACCTTTCTTTCATTACCTATGATCAAAGAGTGCCATTCTTGCATCTTGCTTAAGAAAGGACCTTTAGATCTAGCAACACTTTGAAGATTGAGAACCTCAGAGTTCTTGTTTATATCTTTTCCACAAAAAAATAAGAAAAGAGAAATCTTTTTTCATGTTCACAAGTCATTTATCCTCTTCCATGCAGAGTTGGCAATCCTTGGTTCTTCACACTACTCAGATATCCAAAAATAAGATTGGAAACTCATCTGGGATCATGTGTTCAACTTTAGCTTATCCAACTTCCATGACAAGATGGGTTCAAAAATTGAAATCTTTAGTCTTTACATACTATAGCAATGATTTCCCATCCACAATGCATGATTAAGTGAATGAGGTATTGAATTGTCAAAGTTCTTCTCTAACTTATCTTCTAAAGAAAAAAGTGCGACTTCAAGATGAACATTATAATTATAAACCTGTAACAGATGAAATAAAAATAGTAGTCTATCCTCTATCCTTTGTCCTAGGACAAACAAAAGTTGCATATTCTTCAAGCTATTTCTGATCCCCTAAGGCATGGTCTTTAAAAGTGATATACAAAATGATACTATATAGTAGTTATTTATTAGTTGCACACCCTTGGAGTTTAAAAATTCTACTCCCGAAATGGCAGAAGCTAACAAGAAGCTCGTTTTGCTGCAACAAAGAGTTATAATTACTGACTGTAACGGAGGTTTCTCCCCTATGAACCCAAAAAGGACTAAAATGTTGTTTGTCAGTCTGTCCCTATTCACCCTCCTCCTTTATTCCTCTTTTCTTCTCCACAATCATCTACATCCTCCCATTCTCCTCCTCCTCCCCCTCCATCTTTATTGTTGGAACCACCACATAGTGGTATACCAGTATAAATCTTCTAGACAAGGATGCTTTAGATAGAACGTTTATGTGCAAATGCATACTTAAAAGACAAGGAGGTCTAACCTGGATTCGGGAAGAACCTTCTACGATCATTAGGACAAGCCAAGAAGAGTGCATTTTGAGGGTTGAAAATTGCTTGACACACCAAGAAGAACCATTCCCTTAAGACACCAGGGCCTGTTGCTTCTTCATTCTTGAACTCCATAAATAAACCAGCACGCAGTGAGTCCAGGTCAGCATGTGCAATATACTCAAATGATTCTGCCAACAACTGTGAGCGGTCAATGAGCATCTCGTGCTGCTCGTCATACTCATCCTTCACTTCAGGAAGTATCATCATGGCTAAATGCTTTCTTGCCTCAAAATTAGTCACTTCCTTGTGCTCAAGAATCCACTGGTGATCATCGCTCCTCTTTGCAAAAGTAACTATAAGATAACATATGGCATCCTTCCTCTGCCTCATTTTCTCCCAAAACACCACTTCTGTACCCTCATAAAGTTTAGATATACTATTCAATTCCCTCAAGATGGCAAGATACTGGCACCATCCGAAGAAAAGGGTTTGACTATCCGATTTTGCTCTCATGTGATCCTCAATTTTCTGCAAACATTTCTCCATTTTACCCAACAAATCAGTAAAAATCTTAAGCAAAATTGTAATCTCCTTCCCATAAGAGATGCAGTTTTGCTCGCTCAGGGGAATCTTAAGAGGACCACAAAATCCAATTTCTATCATAATCTTGTTTCGCACTGGTACAACAAAGGCAGTGAAATCTCGGACATCGCTCAACAAGGGCCCTACGAAAGAGCTTGACTCCATACTCAGCCCTAAATCTTGTGACAACTTGGCTGCTAACTGACTAACAAACGGAAAAATATCATGAACCCCAACGGACTCCTCCTTCAATCCAATCTCAAGAAAATCCACCATAAACGCCATAGTACTCCGACATAAATTATACAAGGAATCACTAGTCCCCACTGTCTCACTCAACAACTTACAGAATTGTAAAACAATTGGAGCACAGTAACAGTACATATTCTTAGGTAGAACATTCTTACTGGATTCGATGAACTGCTTAATGGCTTCACTAGCAGCCTCCCTGTTCAGTTGATGGGATGACATGTAAAGCATTACGAGGGCGGAAGGGACGGACGAGGTAAGAAAAATCCGGAAATGCCCAGACGCCTTGTGGCGGTCGGTGAGCGGAAGCATGGATAAAAATTCCACAAGTAACGATTTGACAGTTTTGGGGGGCTGCAAAGTGGGCATATGCGGAGTGCTGCCATCTTTGGAAAGGCGGAAAATCAGAAAAATAATCTCGTTGACGAGCTGCCAAGCCTGAGGGTACTCAGTACTCCGCATTCTGCCGACCAGCTCCAACAAGGCATCGTTCTGGATGTTGCATTCAGCGACAGTCTGTTCCCACCGCAATTGCTTACCCCGGTAAATCAAACGCTGCTCGAAAACCGGAATTCCAGTAATAGACTCGATTTTTTCATGAATATCCTTAACGGTACTGTTGCAATCGAAGCAGAGAACCCGGGAATGATCGGAGAAAATACGGACAAAAAACTGAATGCGAGGGGCAGAAGAACAAGTTGACTCGGGAAGCGATGATCGCGACGGAAGAGGGGTTGGGAGGGGAAGGGTATTTTGATCCTTCCGCATCCTAGCGGCGGGAGGAGGAGGATTCAAGGCGAAGAAGACGGAATCATCAGCGGCATAGTAATCATCGAGCTTCCTTTTGGCAAGAGATGACGACATCGGCAGTGAGAAACGGAGGTTTTACGATGGGCCTGAACCCATGAAATCAAAACCCCCCACCACAAACCCTTTTGCTTACTGGGTGAGAAAGATCAGAGAAGAAGAGTGCGAGCGTTTTTGTGTGTGAAAAATTGGGGGTTTTCACTGGGATGGTGTGGGTACGGAAAGCAGTTATACGCAGTGTGGGTGGAAACTACGCATAAATTATAATATATATTCCCGCGGATTTAATCGGCAGCTTGCTTTTCTTGCTTTTGGCCCCTTTACTTGGGAATTAGCGAATCCCATACCATATTACGGAATGAACAGTCCTGTTTAGTGTGAAAACTGAAAATGTGAGTCAGAATATAAGATATTTCTCATTAATCTTTATTCAAACAAAAAGAGTGAATAATAATTAGGTATCGAACATGTTTCAGGTTCCCTCACCCTACCTCACCCTACCTCCCCTTTGTATTATATATTATTATAATAATAATTCGTTAAGACCTTGTTTGAGAAAGGCCGAGTGAAAATTTGACAAATTTGTTAATCAGGTCATTATATAATGATTCTAGTCAATTAGATCATTGTATTTTAATTTATTTTCATTGGCAGTCACACCATTTAATTCGTTAAGTTTATTGACAAGGATGAATTGTGTGGAGAGATGATGGGATGAGACCAAGGCGACTTTCCCTGTGCAGCGCACGTGTGGAGAAGAACCTAGTCCCTTTCTCCACTTGGAGTGGGAAAGGACGCGTAAAAGAAAATTTCTGAAAATTTCAGGCAGCATAAGTCTAGTGGCATAATAGCACTAGACACTGCTGTGGCATGCTATCATTATTCTCACGTCAACAACTGATAGTATGTAACATTATATGTCTAATACGTGAAAGTATTAAGTGTCTAGTGTCTGAAAATTTTTACATAACTATCCCATTTCGTTTCTCTAAGACTTTCTAAAATTTTTAATAGAATTTTTCTTAAGCATAATAATAATAATGTATTTAATTAAAAAATTTTATTAGATAAATTTTAAAATACCACTTGCAAATTTAGGTATATATAAGTAGTTTTTATGTATAAATAAATTATTTAGGAGACGCCCCATCTTATATTCAAATATAGATTTTAGAAAACTATATAAATTAAGGCGTTTCCAACGGCGTGCACAACCTTTTTTCTTACGTACTCTTTCCAAATTTTGGTGGATCTTTAAAGATTTTATGGTTCCTATAAACTAGTATTGCAACGCGCACAGGAAAAACAATTTAAAAATGATTAAAAAAATAAATTGACCAAAATAGTTTTTCCTAAAATCTAGTATCATATAATAAATAATAAAAGAGTTAATATTATAGAAAATTTTTATATCATCATAAATTTCAATAAATACTAATATATAATTAGTTTGAGTAGAATAATTAGTCTGCTTGTATAAGTGTGGCTAAAATAAAGAACCCAAATTCAAAATGTTAAATTAAATAAAAATCCAAAACTAATTTACACGCCAAACTTCTATTTAGGAATGAAAAAAATAAATTATTACATTATATTATGTTCTCTATCTCTTTAATTTTTAATAGAATAGAATTAAGAAGAGAATAAAAACAAAAGTCATAAATTAAACTTGGGAAGGTTTGAAAATTATGTGTAATTACGCATATTCCTTCTCTAACAATTATATTGTTATCATTAAAATTGTCTAAGATTCTTATATAAACACAAGTAATATCAGCAATTAAAATTGAACCGAGGCGGACTGAAAATTCCATGTAATTAATTTAAAAAAGAAGTATAAGCGTATAAATAGATGTCTTAATAAATAGGGGGAAAACATTTTTAGCAACTTAGTTCCCTTTATATATATATATATATATATATATATGCAACACCTAATAAATATTCAGAAAACTAAAATAAAAAAAAGGAAAAAATGAGGAGAAAAGGAAAAAAAAGGCAGTTTGACGGAATTAGAAAGTGAAAAAGGGCGGGAAAATATTTTTGGCAATTTAGTTAGTAGGCAACACATAATAAATATTTGGAAAATAAAAAAAATGAAAAACGGAGAAGAAAAGGAGAAAGAAGGTAATTTGACGGAATTAAAAAGTGAAAAAGAGCGGGAAAACATTTTTGGCAATTTAGTTAGTAGGCAACACCTAATAAATATTTGGAAAACCAAGAAAAAAAAAGCCGAAAAACGGAGAAGAAAAGGAAAAAGAAAGCAATTTGACGAAATTAGAAAGTGAAAAAGAACAGGAAAACATTTTTGACAACTTAGTTCCCTTTATATTTGAATAGTAATTTATAAAAATCTACTAAGATTTTGACAAAATTCCACATTACGGAATTCATTGGATTTCCTAGGGTTTTAATAAATTTATTGTTATTATTAATGAATAGTGCCTATAGTTTGAGAGAGAATCGATTTTTATTAAAAAAATTTTATTGCAATTTATTCATATGGAATGTGATAATCTTTGTTTCATAAATGGACCTTTTTGTCTATATATAAACATATGATATGATTTCTTGCAAATTTCTAATAAACTAGTTTTTTCACCCTTACGTTGCACATGCTTAACTCCGTGACAATATATATATATATAGACACACACACACATGTATGTATGTATAATTAATATTTTGAAATTATAATAAAATATAATAAGTGAATTTTAAATAATTACATACAACTAATAAAAGAAGAAAATATTTTCAATAAGAAATATCATTTTATCGTGTGTTGTAAATAAATTAATTATAGTGTAAATGACTGTCTTGCCCCTGAAACCCTAGAAGTTGTATATTAATTTTCTTAGCCACCACTCTAAGTTGTTTCACTTGTGCCCCAAGTCTTACTTGGGCAACACACTTGTTTATGTATAAATAGATATCTTATGTTGTGAATGGTATATACAATTCATGAGTTTTCTCTCTATTTTTCTATTTTTGTCTTCTGGTTTATAACATGCTGTCAGCACGAAAATCTCAAAAATATTTTAAGCAAGATTTTCTAAATTTGTGTTTTCAAAGACGTTTATTCTTTTTCAAAATCATTGAATAAATTTCTTGGTGATTATTTCAAGGTTTTGTTCGTTGCATTGGATATAGGCGCAACACTCACTGTAAGATATACATATGCGGTTGCTTCATTGAAAGTTTGAAACCAAACCAATATATTACAAATATTCATGATAAGAAAACATGGTGTTATTCTTTATAGTTAGTATTATTATTATTATTGGCACGAGACCCGTTTTTAGGGATGTCAATTTACCCCGACCAGACCAAAGACCGGCGGTGCCCCGATCTGAACGGAGTGAAAAAAATGTCCCCTCGCGGTTGGTGAGGCGGATCGGGGAGTGATCCGCTGACCCGCCACGAGCCAGATCAAGCTCGCCTCGATCCGTTTAGTAGTATTTAAAAAAAAAAGAAATTACAAAATCCCCAATAATTTTCTGATGTTTGGCAGAGCCCCAGAAGAAAGGCAGTCACCCCTAAATCCAATTTCCCCAAATGAAACCTGGAAATCCCTTCTTCAAACTTTGAAGAAATTAAGAAAAACAAATTTTCCTCTCTTCCGACGTAGATTATATAGCAAAATAGATTACTATTTATTAATTTTGTAATTAGATTATGTCAAACCAATTAATTTAAGAAGAAGAAACCAATAGATTTAGGAAGAAGAATTTACCTCTTAAAAAAAATAGGGTAGCAACCGACTCGAGCACCGACCTGAACTGCCCCGACCCAAAATAGTCGGCTCGGCGCGGCGCGGTCGATCCGCCCCTTTGCCATCCCTACCCGTTTCTCTATTTGGAGTTCACTAATAATATTATATTGATTTTATTTACATGTTTCTTATTCATAATTATATCTGTTTCATCAGTCTATATTGTGAACAATTTTGACAAGCAAGTTTCACAAGTAACTAGCAAAGGCTAATAGTTATATTTGAAGTTCATATACATGTTGCTTGATTTACGATATTATGCTATTGTTTTGATTCTTATATTCCTTATCGATTAATTATTTATCGTGGTTTCATGATAAACACGATCCTTCCAAATCTATCAATAATTCTGAAAATTATTATTATTTAGATATTATCTTTTGTGATCGATGAAAAATGTAACACCCCCAAATTTAAAAGTATTATTTTATAATTTTACGGAACATGTAAACATTTAATAGAATTGAAAGTTAAATTACATTTAAAAATACTTCTATTAACGGGTTGGGAATTTTAAACGTTATTAACAATTCAAAAATAGCTTATATGAGATAATGAGATTTTATTATTAAAAAAAATAATGCAATGTAGTTAATATTCATAAGTCTTTAAATTTAAAATACTATAAGTTTTAATTAGCATTTTTATTAATTTCAAAAGTGTTATAATTGAATATTTTATTAAAGGTTCACTAGACTACTAAGAATTCATTAAATGAATATTGTTTGAAATACTAAATATTAATTCGAAAGGTAAGTTGGTTAAAAGGGAAAAGAAAAGAAAAGAAAGTGGGAGAAGAGAGAGAGAATTGTGTGGCTGCCGCATGTGAAAGTAAATAAAATTACAAAAAAAATAGAAATTGTCCTATGAATTGAGGCCCCCCAAAATAAAACTAAAAGAAAGAAAAAGTGAGAATGAAAAGAGGGGTCTTTTTTTGTTTTGTTTTTTTTTTCCCCTTTTTGGGGGGGTGGTCTCTACGGGGTGCGCGGCCCTTTAAAAAAAAGAAAGAAAAAACAAAGAGCGGGTGCGCCCCCTTTCAAATACTTGGGGAGCACCCCCTCTTTTATTTTTATGTGGTGCACTTTATGTTTCACCTACTACGTTGTTTGGGTGTGATTTTAGTGGTAAACCAAGTAAATTTTCTATTTACAATATGGAATTATGATTGGAGAGGAGTATGAGTTTGACGATTAGGTAAGCATTTTAATTTCAATTAATTATTACCGTGTCCTAGTTAAATATTAAGGAGATAAATAAATAGGAAATCTTATATCTATGGATGTTAAATAAACCTGATAAGATCTTGATGGCATGTGCCATGCAATGTTTGAAAGTGCCAAAAACTATTAATGTCCTTAGATAACTAAGGACTGAGGTAAGTAACAATTCAATTACAATATAAAATAATAATATTATGTGCTCCTATGTGACAATGTGACATTTAAATGTCTATAATACCTATAATATTTATATCATATATTATATTTGTCATGAGACGTGAAAGTTGGGTATGACTTAATTGGTACTGTTGAGACATATATTATTAAACATATGATGTGGTATGTCGTATGCATACATTTGAAAATGAGGATAAAGATGAGAATATGCATATGGCATAGTAATTGACACGAGACACTACGGAATATGGTGTAATTCGTGTGTAGCTACATTACATTATATTTGTCGTACAAGTATATACACTTGCGAGTGTTGGGGGCTCGACGACCGGCTGACTAGGCATATATACCAAATGCAGTGTTGAGACCCAGCAGTTATATGTTATGGCTAGGCCTTGATTATCTGATGATATTGATAAGACCTTGTCGTCTCCTGAGCCGAGTTTGAGGTAACGACGGATATGTCGAAGGATTTCCGAGTTGAGGTGAGACTGCGACCGACCTTCGGGCAAGGCATTGCTCGCAGACCTTTTGATTATGAGCTCATACAGTGTTTTACATGGAGATGTGGGCCCTATTTGTATTGTGGTGTGTGGAATCATCATATACATATGAATGTTGTATTACTTACTGAATGTTAACTCATATAATTTTGCATTATAGGTGTGACAATGCAAGTAATGAAAAGTGATGACAACTTCAATGTGACCAGAGGACTGTGTACAGGAATCCTGACCGTGGGCATTAAGGGTCCACTACCAAAGGCACCCTAAAGGTTACAAACATTTTTATCTTAAAATAATTAGTATTACCTTATAAAATTAAAGTACTTTATAAAGACAATCATCAATCTTCCCTACCCTTATTAAGAAATGAAGTTTATTCATAGTTGAGCAAATACGTCTTTATTAAATTACCTTACAAATATATTCTAGCACTTTGAAAATAAATTTTATATACCTTAAATTATTTTTCGGGAAAATATATCTTGATTCAACTAGTTTATTATTTATAAAAAAAAATGTTTATGTATTACAATATTCAAAAAGGCCATTTCTAGAGTAATACAAAAAATGTTAAAATATTCGAGAGTGTTACAAAGAATTACAATTTATGCTCCATATTCCAGAAGAATACGATTGGTTATTGAATACTCTTAGCATATATTATTCTTATGGTTCCTGAAGAATCACTAATTACATCTCATATTCCAAAAGAATATGATTGGCTTTAGAAAAGTCATATAAAATTTGTCGTAATTCCTGAAGAAACATGATTCCACAATTCTTAATAGTCCTGAAGATTATTAAAATCTATACGTTATGCATCATATATGACGTAAATGTGCATAAAAATACTAATAATATAAAACTCTTAATTTTTAATAATCACTAGTGATTATCTTGAAGAGTGATTAGTTGGAGTTAACCAAAATAATAATTTGTGACGGAAAATAGCTGTTTTGTATATACATGTATTATTGTTATCATAATTTCAAATATTTGACGAATGTTTTCAAATAAAAAGGTATTATTTCACTATGACACCGATTCACTTTAATGCTCGTTTGCTTTTAACAAAATAAATTTTATCTTGTCATTAGAAATATTGAGGGTACTCACTTGAGCATTATGAAAGTTTATTTCGCTTAATACTTTTATAATCTCCATGTGCACTCAAACGTCAATGTTAAATTTGAATTAAATAATTATTATATTATTGATTGATATATCATACTCCTTTAAAATAATTAGTTCAAGCATTAGTTTAGTTATTGCATCTTTTATTTGTTATGATGATAAATAATAGAATGTTAATTTGACTTAGCATCTCACTTCTTTATCATCATCTTAAAAATGTTATAATATAATCGTTATTTAAGCGAGAAAGAAATTCAAATATTGGTTAAGCTCGATTTTGCATTAAAAGTTCTGTTTTACTTGTTTGTGGGTAAAAGTATTAGGCTAAATATCTACAATAATTTTAATTCATTCAAATTTTATTATTGTTTTCTTAAATTTCATAAAATTAAAGAATTCAATTCTTTTTAGTGACAACTTTTAGTTAAGTAAAGAGTATAACAATTTTGACACTTGACAACTTCCACATTTTCTTCTTGGTCAGTTAAGTATATTCATTCGAAAACGGCCCTATGGATATGTTTGGGTACCTTTTGAATCAAGTGCAAATGTTAAAAGATCTATAAGAAATGAATTTTTGGAATTAAAATGTTGACGAACTTCTACATGATTTTTGAAAATAAATATATGTTGTTTTCAATGAAATGTGTACTTGAGTTTGTTTTCATATGAGAAATTTTCAGGAGACATGTTATAAAAGAATAATTGATATAAACTTCTCTAATTGAGTTTTGTCGATTTTATCCATACATAAACTTTTATTTTTATCAATTTTTAAAGAAGAAAATGATAATTGTATCCACTTTGATATCTAGCTCAAAACATATTAATTGAGATTAATTGTTACTTTATATCTATATATATCTAAATTAAAAGAAGTCTAACCCAGTTTTCTCGCCTAAACTGCTGATGTCACTAATAACGTCATTTTCCTTTTTTTTGTTTTTAATTTTTTTTCCTTGCCAACTTTTAACTCTTTCTTTATTTATTCTCTTTCTCAATTATATCTCCAATCTTCATCTTAGTGTTTATTCAATTTATCTTTATATCAAACTCTCTCAATTTAACAAAATGTCTTTTCTTTCGTCTCCAACATTTCAAAGTTTTCATTTACCTTGACTGTCATGTCGTTAATTACGGTATTCCCTTCCCTTCCTCCTTTGAATCGTTGATTTATATATCCTCTATTGATTTTTTAATCTCTTTTTGAGTTTGGTAAATCAAAAAATATTTAAAAATTACAAATATGTGGCATTAAATGGTGAAATTTCATCGGCCTCTTTTTTTATTTGGGGCATATTTCTGCTGAATTAATAGTGATAATTAAAGTATTAAATATGGTTATATTTATAAAGTAATGCAAATTAAATATTTTAACATAGAAAGGGACTTTATATTTGATACATGTCGAAAAGAAAAATAGGACCAAATAATTGAGATGGAAAGAACAATTAATTGAACTTTCTTGAATACATCCCGAAAAGAAAAACGGGACCAAATAATTGGGATGGAAAGAGCAATTAATTAAACTTTTTTGCTTTTTCAAATATTTAGTTTACTTTAATAATATTTCTTTATTAAATGGCATAATTCTACTCATATTGTGCTGTGAATTTTTTACATATTATCTAAACGAATTATGGTTTGACATAGGATTATTCCATTATGAGAAAATATGAATTTATTGTTCGTGGAACCAAATTTTACTCCCACATGACTATACTTTGATTTCTTAATATCCATTATTTCTTTTATAGATTCTTAGCTGAATTTGCTGCTACGAATATATTGAATATCGAGGTTAGACCTCTTCCATTGATGCATATGTACAAGGAGAAAGAAGATTGCATATGAAATATTGATTATCATGTGAATTGTTGAATGAATATAGTATGAATTGTCTTTTCAATGCAAACATATTAGATTGGTACAAACATTGATGTTATTTCCTCTATTGGTACATACCTCGTGTTTTTATACTTTTAGAATATATTCAAGTATTGTAAATTCATTAAAAAACTTTCACATGGTTAAATTTCAAACTTTTTTTCTACCCGTGCATCGCGCGGGTGTTATACTAGTTTTTTTTTTAGTTTATCAAAAGTATGAATTAAAAGCTTGCAACAGTTTATCTTATTGAAGTTTGTAAATTCGTGGCTATCTAGATTTAACAAGGATGTACCCTACAAAGCTAAGTTTTTTAGTGTAAAGTTTAACGTGACCTAGACGTGTCTAGCTCAGGTATGAATAGGAGTGAGCATCGGGCGGTTCGGTTCGGGTTTTGAACCAAACCGCCACCGAACCGACTTAATCAGTTTGAAAAGTTTCAAAACCGCCACCGAACCAACAAGGCATGTCGACTGAAACCGACCGAACCGAATTACACTCAGTTTGTTTAGTTTTAAATCAATTTGAACCGAAAAATAAAAAATTTTTGCCTTTTTAACGGTTAACTAAATAATTTAACACCCAACTGCCATTCTTTTAATTGATAATGGTATAAAGCAACTCCTTAAATAATTCATAAACCACCTCTAGCATTTGTATTCTCCTGATGTGGGACATTCCTAGACTCAAAATTAATTCTAAAGCACAGATTCTTCATCTCTATTCTTCTTCTTCAGAAAAGAAACACGGCTCGTAGGCTTCTACTCTTCTTTCAGCTTCTATTCTTCTCTAAATGGCAAGACTCCATTATCAATGATAATTTAGGGTTATCACATGGTTTGTTTCATGGAATGGGAGACGAGATTGGCGAACAAAACATCAAGACTTTAGCAACGTCTTTCTCTACTGATAAGGATTCCGACAATGGCATATCTCGAGATCTGGGTTTTGAATCTGATTGTCGTATAATCAATCATATTCGAGTTAAGACAATTCCGACGATGGCGTATAATGAGGTGTAGATCTGGATTGCCTCTGAATCTGATTTCTATCACATAACTACATAACCAGTCGCCATCTTCTTTCTTCAAAATTAGAAGATTCGAGTTCAACTCGGGCACAACTCGGCGTAACTCGGTTCAACTCGTGGCTGTTCAACTCGGTTTACACCCTCTAACCCAGTAACCGAACCGAATCACATTCACTTCCTCACCAACCGATCGAACTGAACCAGGAAAAGGTGAAAACCTGCCAACTTGGTCTGGTTCGTCGGGTTGACTCGGTTAACTCAGTTTTGCTGCCCACTCCTAGGTATGAATGCGGAAAATAAAAACACCAGAATGATGACGCAGAAATCCAACTGGGAAAACTACATTAACCCTTGTTACGGGTTAAACAAATCCACCAATTACGAGGTGAGTTTAGTACAGAGAAAGAATAAAAAGTGCTATCACAATAGACACTAAACAATCAAAATGAAAACTTATAAAAGACTCTCTCTTTATGTAACATCCCGTGTAATTCCTCTATTTTTAATAGTGACATCTTAGGAATAATAATTGGTTTTGATATTCAACTATAAGTAATCGATGAATAAATCTTATAATTGGATGACTAGTCAAGACATTTTTGTTTGGTGGATGATTACTCAAATGTATGTCAATTACCCCATCGATACAGAAAATTTGCTAAAAGAGTGATTAAGCTTAATCGGGTAATAAATTTTGAGACCGAAAATATGCTTAAAGTAAAGATATGATGTCTCAATAGTATAGTCAAAAATACAAGGACTTAATTATAGAGTTCAATAGGTAAAGGGGTTTACTAAGAATTAAAGGAAAAAATCTCATACACTTGTATCCAATAAGCTCTTCCCACAATAATTGAGTCAACAACCCACACTTGGCATCTTGATTTACTAAAAAGAATTCTTATCCCTCCAATTTAACTCATTGCTATAGGACAAGTGGGAGTCTTTGTATTGGTGGAACTCAAAAACCTTTAGAAAACAAGAAGGAAAAGTCGTCTATAAATTGTGCATGGTTTTGAAAATTCACAAAAGACCTTCAAAAGCTCTATTTTATCTCTTCAAACAAGGCTTAGTTCATATACATATAGAACCCACATTCTAAAGGCTATTTTTCTTAAATATACTAAGGAATTGAAAGTCTCAACTTCAAAGGTATAAGAAAACAAGGTGAGTAATTCATTACTTTGGTTTAGTTGCATGCATAAGTTTCAAGAAAAGGTATGTGTTTTGGTTATTGTTAAAATGATTTCTTGCATAAGAAGTGCTAGAGTCCCTCTACCCATTTTGTATTGTTTGCTTTGATTTGATCCATGTTAATTGTTATGGATTAATGAAAGTTTGGAAATCTGGTAAAAGCTAACCGGAAATTGTTATGAATCTATTGTGTTGCCATTACCATATTGGTATTTGAAAGGCAACGAGGAG